>PVIR01001280.1:0-70439 GCA_004026965.1 Petromus typicus | reverse complement strand
AACCTAAAAAAAAAAAAAAAAAAAAAGAATAGTAGGTAAAGTAGTGATTCCAATGCAAGGTTTTTCTTTGTGTGAATCACAGAGGAGAGTCTTGTACTTACCTTCTTTGATTTGGTGATATCACTAACCTTATTTGCAAAATCTCATCAAGCCTGTGGAATGCGAGTCACAAAACCAGGGGCTCAGATTGGGCGGGTCTCTCAGCAGTGTTAAACATTCACTCTCTCTCAGTGTCTCCTTTATAAGACTGTGATGCCACTTTTTATCATTTATCACCTTCCAAAATAGCAGTTCCCTCTGTCCTTATCTTGGGCGGGGGGATGTCCAAAATCACAGATAGTACAAACCTCTACATGTACTATATTCCATATACATGCATACCTAATCTATAAATCAAGTGCAAGGGGAGATTAAAAGCAGTAACTACTGGGGCTGGGGATTTAGCTCAGTTGTTGCAGCACCTGCTCACAAACAGGTCCCCAATTCAATCAACAGTTTAACAACATCCTATAATAAAAGTCCCCCTCTCTCTTTATTCTCTCTCATACCTTGCCAGATGATCTCAATGGGGACAGCTCTAAGTGACTCTGGGGTGGGAGGTTTATACAGCACAGATACACTGGAAAAAGGGGCGCTTTCCACGCCAGGTGGGATGAGACAGGTTTTTGTCCCACCCCCCAGAACACTATGCAATTAAAAACCTACAAATTGGTTACTGAGAATTTCCCATTTAGCATTTTTGGACTGTGATTGACTGCAAGAAGAAACCACTGTAATCTAGGAAAATCTGTTTCCTAACACTTTCTAAATAGGAAGATGCATTAGTAGAGATAATACTGCATGACAGACAGACAGACAGACAGACCTCCACTCCCCCTGCATATCGGTGGTTTAACACCTAGAAGTTTACTTCTCACTCACTAAACTTCACTTTCTGTTTCCAGGTGGCTTTCTATGAGAACACAGAAGCACCTTCAACTGGAAAGGAGGTGGAGGCTGCTTAGCGTCTCTTGGCAGGGCGATGCGCCGTGGGGTGTTTGGACTCGCCGTGGCAGTCTCCTGCATGTGCCGCCCCCAGATGCTTCCTCAGTGTTTATTACTTATTTAGACTAGAACTCAAGGCGTAGGTAGGTGGACTTAAAAGCTTCCTGTCTCCACAAGGGAATCCTGGCTGCAGGTGTTATGAGAATCAAATGTCCGTGATGCTTTGTGGATATAGTTGGGAGACAGAAGTTGGTGGGAGAAAACAGGTTTTATTCAAAGCAGCTCTAAATATAGAAGCACTTCTTTTTGCCTCAAAGCTCTCTCTTGGTGGAGGCTCTCAGGGAGTGAAGGGCTGTGATAGGAGAAAAAGGTGCTGCATGAGCATAACGTCTGTTCACTCGTCGGTCTTCCTGTGGGGGCTGGGCTCCCTGTCTTCCTCCCCAGAACTGCAACAAGACTGGTTCTCGGGCTGGCCCCAAGTTCCTTCTCTGCAAGTTAATCCAGTCTTTATCTTAGTTGATGACATAACAAATGTCATTTACTAGAGAACTAAAGACCGGAGAGGGCTCAGAGGCTTCTCTTTAGAAGGCAGAGCAGAGTTCAGAGTCAGTTCCTGGCAGAGCACTGGCCAACAGGTGTAAAGCCCTGAATTTGAGAGTGATGGTGGTTAAAGGTTAGGGAGGAGCTAGGCACAGGACAGCCACGATAACCCAGCCACTCGAGAAGTTGAGCAAGGAGGATCACAACAGAAAGGGTGGAGATGGAGTTTTCAGTTGAGGGCAATAAACTTGCAGTGTGTTCCAGGACCTGGGTCTGATCGCCAGTACTGGAAAAATTAGGGCAGAAGGGGTGGAGAAGCGGCAACAAGCTGATGACTTCCAGACAGGCTGATCTGCCCAGAGCTGCCCAGAGGCCTCCTGGTCTGACACTGAGGCCACATCTCAGATTCCCTGTTTTTATTATTTCTCTGTTAGACGAGTGAGTCTTGCAAGTGTACGAGTTTGGGAAGACACTTTCCTCCAGGAACACAGCACCTCCAGGTCCCGATCCAAGTCCTCTTGAAGCTTATCACAGCCACTTTGCCATAGACAAGCACCTTTTAAAAAAATTGAATCTTTATTGGCATATTTTATGTACACATTATGATGACATTCAATATTGAGAATTTGTACCTGTATTAGACACGACTCAATTCTCATTTTTGCCCATTCCCCTATCCACCTATGCCCCCATCCCCTTGATACATATGCTTTTGTGACCCTGAGGGCGGGCACCGCGGTGGCCCCTTGACACCTGTCCTTGAAGCCATGCTCCTGTGGGATCTCGGCCCCAGCGTTCCCCATTGGGTCAGCTTTCCTCCTGGGATGTTGGTATCTGCTCTTGTCAGCAGGCAGACTGGGTCAGTTCAGACAAAGAAAACTGATTTTAACCCAGGGACAAGAAGAAATATAATTAAGAAGGTAAATCTGTTTTTCAAAAAGCATATGGTTCTCTGTAGACCGTGCATTTTTCTCAAGTGTCTGTAAAGACAAAAGATATGTTCTTGTCAATACAGATGCAGCCGCTCACTTGTGTGTGGAGTTGGCAATTAAATATGGTGGCTCATTGGAAGAACCCGGCCTGTGCTGCCAGTGCCATCTAAATAAAAAGAATTTCAACTCAAAGCGTTAAGCAGAAGAAGAGAAAAGCCTGTGCAGACCCAGAATGCTCTTTGCGTAAGACTGTCGGTGAGGAAGAGCCGCTCTAAGTTGTCCCCGTGGGGCTCCTTCTCCTCCCTTGGTCTTGTCTCAACACCTCCAGGTTGCCCTGAAGAAGCCAGCACGTCAAGTGGGATCAAATTTCCCAGTTTCAGAAATACTGAGGCCAAGCACAGGCCCTGCTGTTTCCTGGAGCCTGTCTGGCCGTGGCTTAGCTTCTGGGCTGCAGCCTGGCACAGGGCGGCATAGACAGATCTGGCTCGCTCTGGGCAGGGATCTGAGCACAGCGGCAGCCTGCGTCCCTGGAGCGCAGGGCGTTTGCCTGCCCACTCCCTGCTCCAGAGGCTCATCAGTACGCCTGACACAGCTTGAAACGCAGAGAAGGTCATTCTGCTCCCAGAAGTCCAGTCAATCATAACAGATACGGGTAGAGCCACAGCCAGAGGCTGCAGGTTAGGAAAACACACGGATCAGAGAAGCCCCGAGCCCGCAACAATTAGTACCACACAAGCACACATCCGGGAGGTCGGATCGCATGCACCTACCCGCTGCCACCTCCCTGCCCTGTGCAGCAGGCAGTCTCAGGGCCCAGGGTCACACTGTGAGGACTCCGGAGGCAGCCCAGGCCCTCTCTGCTCAGGCCCACAAAGGAGGAGCTCTGGTTGACAGGTCCTCCCGTCAGTGCTCTGGAAAATTAGTCTCCAAAATAGGGGAGGTGGCAAGAACCTGGAGATGCTGTGCTCCTCTGTCCCCAGACCGGGCTGTGAGGTCTTTAATGACTTTGGACAGATCTTTCTATGTTTAGTCCCAAGGTTTGCCAGGTCCAGAATCCTCATCCCCAGGATATTTCCAATGATACCAGCTGATTTTTAAAAAATCCATTGAAATAAAAAAATAAAAATATCAAACATGACTGGAATTACATACATAAATTTATCATCCATTCATTCATTTAACAAAACTTTATTGATGTCTACCCTATATCAGACACATAGGCTCTGTCGGTCGAGGAGGATGATGACAACAACTACAATCATAATAACTTGCTCATATTGCTTTCCAGGCACCGTTCATCTTTGCAGCAGCCAACAGCCACATGAGACAGACACACAGACACAGACCCTGCCAGGAAGGGCATGCAGCCCGAGGAAGGAGGAGAAGAGGCCTGGTGGGGAGGGCATGCTTTCAGGCAGCTGCAGGGACAGTGCCCTGCCGGCTGGCGTTGAGGGAGTGCACAAGAGCTGCTGGGAGGTGAAGGAGAGGCTGGAAGGGGCTCTGTCACGGAGACCACAGCGATGACCTTGGGAGCCCTGCAGCGTGTGTGGAAGTTGGCCAGCCAGGGAGCGGAGGGTGGACGTGGCCCAGAGCCTCCTGAGCCTGACGAGAACTGAACCAGGGGGCGCAGGAGAGGGGAGGACAGGCCGTCAGACAGTAGGCATGATCAGCCCTTCTTGATGCCCCGAAGCCTCGGGGAGGAGGTGCCCCACCACGTGGGGAGGATGGCTGCTGTGGCTGCTCTGCTTGCTCAGTTGCCCCCACGGCTCTGTCCATTCCCAGGGCCACCTGCTCCTGGAGTCAGACGTATGTCGCTGGCCTAGAACCTACACCAGTGCAGTGAGGGGCAGACTCTAAGGACCCGGCTGCTGCCCAGAGCCTGCTCCGTGTCGGAACATCGCGTGAGTGCTTCCAGGTCCTCCTGACACCACGCCTGTCATCGGTAGGCCTCGCT
Organism: Petromus typicus; assembly: GCA_004026965.1. Classification (NCBI taxonomy): domain Eukaryota; kingdom Metazoa; phylum Chordata; class Mammalia; order Rodentia; family Petromuridae; genus Petromus; species Petromus typicus. The sequence goes on along the minus strand of PVIR01001280.1, from coordinate 66,029 downwards.
TCCTCTGCAGGAGAGTCTTCACTGGGTCAAGGACTATGGGATCATGAGTGGCTACGCTGGAATTAGATGCAGAGCTTCCCCACATGTGAGATTTTTCTAAGCAGGGCATACATAGCTCCCAGGTTTCCTGAGGCGCTGGCGATCTCTGAGAGGTTCAGGCTCATCACATGGGGCTCTGGTCCCTCTGTGATTAAACATGTGTTGTGATGCCTTTCTTATTTTCCCTTGAAAATCTTCTGCTGTGTTTTATTATATTTTATTTACTCTATTTTGTTTTATTTATTCTTTATGTGCACTCTTGATATTTGTCTTTAATTGCAGAATACAGCTTGTTATCTGAGGGTCTTTCTTTTTGTAGACTCCTGTGTGTGTGTGTGTGTGTGTGTGTGTGTGTGTGTGTGTGTGTGTACATGTGTGTGTGCACGCTACCGGGGACTGAACTCAGGGCCTTCACCCTGAGCTACATCCGTCACCCTTTTTAATTTTATTTTCATTATTCTGAGACAGGTTCTTACTAGGTACCTAAGTTGCACAAGCTTGAGATCTGCCTGCCGCAGCTTCCCTGCGTGCCACCCCTGGCCACCACTTTGAAGGTCTGCTGCCTTGGTACACTTTCATGAGAGATAGTTGCTGACTATAAAGCAGGGTCTTACTGTCTTTGAGCCTGTTAGCAGTGCTGTGGGATGATGCAAACATTGTTCTAGTTTTAAAGCAAGGAGATCTGACATTAAGACTAAATAAAAGGAGCAGTACAGCCAGGAGTCGCGTCGAGACTGAGCCCCAGAGCCCGCCCCACTCCCCAGCCCACTGGCCATTTTCTCTTTCCCGCCCCATCCCGTGACTGCTGCTCTCTTGCACAGACAAGGGCAGAAGGCGGGAAGCTGTCGTTGCTCTTTAATGGCAGGTGTCTCACCAGAGGGAGATCCGGGAAGGAGGCGTGTTCTGCTCGGTCCTCAAAGGCTCCCTCATCAGCATCGAGTCTGGGATTCCAGCCCTGAGAGTAGTTACTCGACTGACTGTGTGCCTCTCCTGGCTCCTCCAGCCGAGCACGAGACCACTGGGCTCAGAGCCCCGTTCTGGCCACACCAGGAGTTAGTGATGAGGCTCAGGGTGAGTCGCTGCGCTCGGCCTCAGGGCTGGCCGCCTCACAGCGAGCACCAGGCGGGGGCCCCAGGTTTCTGGGCACCTCACACGGCGGAGCTGGGGTGTCCACTCTGGGAAGTCGGCGGAGCCCTGGGCTGTCCCCTCCCAGACTTCCGTTGGGGGCGGACGCTGCTGTGTTGTGATGAACCCCGTCCCTCCAAATTCACATACTGAAGCTTCCTGCTGACCACACTTGGAGATAATCATGTCAGCGTGAGACCATCAAGGGCGCTCAGTCCTTTAGACCAGTGACCTTGTAGGAATAAGAACTTTGAGGGTACAGAGGTGTGGGGGTGGTGTGCTCTGAGGGCAATGAGTGGGGGGCAGCCAGAGCGAGGCAGTCTGCACTTCACGGACAGACCTTGAGGGACAAAGCCCTGCACCCCGATTGTGCATCTCCACCCTCTAGAACCGAGGAAGATGCCTTTTGGTGGTTTAAGCTGTGTGGCCTGTGATATCCCGGCTCAAACAAACTAATATAGGTTTGAAGAGATGTAGATTTAATAGCCTCCAAAATGGGGTGAAGTTATCCAGTCCCTTGAAAGAATGGAAGACAATATTAGAACACTTTGTTTCTCTTCATATGATGTTACGTAAATTTCATTTTCTTGTGTATACTTTAAAATGCACATAATAGGGAAATCTGGGGAGAGATGCATAAAGTACATAAATACATAATTTATTGGGAAATGTATGCTGATTGAGTCATTCATACTCAAATGGATGTACCTTGAGGATGTCCTCATAAGCGAAATAAACAGGTCACAGAGGTATAAATATCATCTTTTCTCTGGTGTGACAAAATGAAGTTGTAAATGAGTTGTAGTATGTATAGTTGATATTGTGAAGAAAAAAATATTTAAAAAGAAAGAGTGTAAGGGTAAATAAAGAGGGGAAAATGAATGTGGTAATAATAAAGAAAAAAGAAAACAAAATTGTGAATATAGGGGGTGGGGGATGCAGGGCAGGGGGAAAAGGGAAAAAATGAGAATCAAGTCATATCATATTCTGGTACAAACTCTTAGTGTTGAGTGCTATTATGATGTGTATTCATAATGTACTAATAAAGATAATTTTTAAAAAAATTGTTATTGAGACATGTCATCCTGAGGTTGAGGCAGGAGCATCTCCATGAGTTCTAAACCAGCAGCACGGGTCACATGGCAAGTTCAAAGCCAGACGGAGCTACATAGTAAGACCCTGGGTCAACAAGCAACAAACAAACACTTTTACAGATATAGTAAATGATCAAAAAAGTTTAGAGATCGCTGGCCCAAGAGAGTGACTATCTGAATATCCTTAAATCCTAAAGACAAGTAAGAATAATTTCCCTTTTCATAATTACAAGTGGCTTGAGGAGTTCATCATCCCAACCTACTGAAAATGTCTGGGCTGCCACTCCTTGCTTGTATCGGGGAGATTTATGCTGTTGTTACTATAATTGTTATCTATGAGTGCTTGTGAGTAATGGCTCCAGAAACGTATTCTATCGAACAGTGTAGAGGCAACAGAAAATTAATCTATTAGAATCTGCCTTTTGTAAGCTTCTTAGTGTGGTGTCCCCCCTTTTTTCTCTTGCTCTTGAAGGCACCTCGTGTTTGAGGGTGCTGAAGTTGCCAGCGTGAATGAGCACTAACAACACTGGGGAAGGGGTTCGGTGGGTCTCTGCGGCTCTCTCTCTCTCTCTCCCGTCCATTTGTACTTGAGCCCAAATTCCAGTCTCAGACCAGAGTTTCGGAGCCGGTGGGAGCAGGGATGTTGAGGGCTTGTTAAGCCATATCTGCCCTGCTGGGTAGTTAGGCAGGAACCGTTTATCTCCATTAAAGGGGGAAAATCCCAACTGAGATTCAAAACAGGCCAGTTTGGCCTGGCTCAGCTGAGCTCAGACCTCAGTGGCCTGGCGATTCCGCAGGACGATGTCATTCCTCCTAGCGACTTCTCCGGTGGACTCTGCTGAAGCGTGAGGTTTTCTGGGTACTTGGTGGTCGTGCGGCAGACGATTCCAGACAAATATTTAAAGTGGAGAAAGTCAGTGCTATGGTGACAACATTAAGAATGTCTCTTTGCCAAGTGGCTAATAACCTTTCATTGTTTAAATGGGCCTGCAGGGCCCAGGAGAGCCACAAATCTGCCCAGGGAGAACGCAGCTCTCGGAATAAGCTGGCAGATAAATGGCCTTCCTGCCTGCCAGTGGGGAGGCCTCGCTGCCCGCACATTACTGCTGCCATCAAACCTGGAAGTTACCCTGACCCTTGTCCTAAATGACCACCTCTTTGGCAGGAGCATAAGCAGAATGGCCTCCAAGGGCAAGGCCTTTCAGGACTAACCAGTCCATCTCCAGTTTGGCATCTCTGCAGAGGCATAATGAAATGTAATGTCATTCCAGGACAATGTCAATGATGTCCGCAGAGCTATGTGAAAGGACTTAGGGCCCTGCTCAGACCACACGTGATTAGATTTACTCGTTGGCTTCCTGGAATAAGTGGAATGTAGCCAGGCAGCAAAAGCAGAGGGGGCGTCCGGCAGGCAGACAGCTCTGCTGGAGATCGTGGACACCCCTTTTCCATGGAGGTGGTATTGTGGGTGAAAGAGGCAAGTTTTCTGGCTTCCGCGTTGTTAATAGGTTCGTTGTAATGAGGGGTGAATGACACGAGCACACAGTGGCCCTCGCTCCCTGGCGTCCCCTTCCGCCCTCTCAGCGTGGTAGGAAGTGGCCCCCGTGCTCATCCTCTGTGTCCATTGTTTCATCAGGGATCACTGTGCTTTGTGCGCAGCCTCATTTCAGCAAGGCTCATTCTGAATTCTTTCTCTAAGTGCTATTAACTCACTTTTTAAATCTAGTCCTTTGGCAAACGTGTTTTTCTGGAGTTACGCGATGCCAGGGATGCAAGATGGAGCGAGTTCTGTACCTTTCCCTGCAGAGCTTCTGTGTGCTGGCGAAGGAAAGACTGCTAACCTGGCTCAGCAGGCGGCTGGGGAGAAGTCAGAGTGAGACCGAGGGAAGGTGCACGTGGGCCCCATCCCTCCCTCTGGTGACCTCATGCCCAGGGGAGGACATTTGCGCGTTGGCTGGAGAGGGCATTCCAGGCTGTTCAGACAGAGAGCAGCCCGGTGGCTCTGGTTTATTATTCGATTCTCTAACCGACTGGGTGAGCCAGACGCATGCTCTAATCAAGTTGGAAGTGGAAGTAGAGGGAGAGACTCACAGCAGAGTTGGGCAGCTGCTGATGCACAGCATTGGATTTGCTGTATTGAACACATCTCAGTCTTAAGATTTTACATATTCCTAGACCAGGAGATTCCATTTTGGAAATTCATATGAAAGAAGTAGTAACAGATATGAACAAAGATTTCGCTATAAGGATGCTGTTTGTCAAAATTTGAAATAACTGAGAGTTCTGCAAACAAAGTCCTATATCATATTCAGAGGAACAATATGCAGTCACATACGAAAATGTGTTACAAAGGTGTTCATAACATATGTTAAAAGATAAAAGGAAAGAAAATAGTGTTTATAGCCTGGCTTTTGTATTATAAAAATATGGAAATCTGCAAAGAACACATGAAGGTATTATTAGTAACTATTTTGGGGGTATAAAATGAAGGCTGGCTTTTTCACTCTTGCCGCAGTTTGGGTGCAGTTTGTGTCCCCCGAGGGTTGATTGCTGGGAGTCTGGTCCTCAGTATGGAAGTGCTGGCAGGTGGGGCTTGCTGGAAGAATTAGGTCATGGAGAATGCTTTCCTCAGAAAGAACTGATGTCGCTTTCATGAGGCCTGGGGTCGGTTCTCCTGCAAGGCCACATGGACGATGGAGGCCGGCTCCCAGCTGACACTGCCTTTCTCCTCACTCACAGCAGCCAGGCTGCCCCTGGCAACAGGCCCTCACCAGAGCCTGGGCCGTGCTTTTTGTACTCTCTGCCCCCCAAACAATGAACTAGTAGACCTCTTTTGCTTATAACATGTCCACCCTCAGAATCCTATTATAACAATGGGAAATAGGCCCTTTTTTTTGTTTTTTTTCCCCGCCCTCGGTTATCATATATTCTTTCCAAGGAAAATATTAACTCAAAAAAAGAGCTTTCACATGGAAAGATGGTCAATGGGAAAATACAAACAAAAGTACAGTGCAATACCACTTCATACCCACTGGGATGATAGCTGTTGAGAAAGACAAATGATAATAAATATCCGGGAGAATGTACTCAAGTAAAAAATTTTATTTCATATGTTGTTAGAACAACTGCTTTGGCAAAAACATTGAGAATCCATCAAAAATTAAACATAAAGTTGCCATCTGACCCAAAAGTTTCACTCTTCAGTAGATATCCAAGAGAAATGACAACATACATCCACACAAAATTGTATGGGAATGCTCATAACAATATTATAATAATCAAAATGTGGAAACAGCCCCAACAGTCCAACTGATGAATGGCCAAAATATGGTGTGCATCCATACGATGAAACATTTAGCTATAAAGAAAAAACATATTGATATTGTAGATGCCACAGCAAAGAGGAACCTTGAGAACATTATGCTAATTGGAAGAAGCCAGACATCACTGGCCACACGTTATTGCAGGGCTCCATGGGAGTGGGGAGGGACAAGAGTGACCACTAATGAGTATGGAATTTCTTTTTAGATTTCTCTTTCCTTCCTTTCTTCTTTCTTTCTTCCTATATTTCATTCATTCTTTCTTTTTTTGTAGTAATAGGGATCAAACTCATTATCTTATACTAGCAAAGCAGCTAAATCTCTGGCCCTTTTTGTATTTCTTAAAAATACATAGATTTATAAGTATTGGTACTGAGGATTGAACCCAGTACCTTGTACATGTTAAGCACATATTCCACTACTGAGCTGTATCCCGAGCTGAGAATATTCTTTTCTGTGTCTGTGTCTTACCAAATCTTGGGACCCTTAGGACAGTGTATTCCTGAATAACTGCCAAACCCTGGCCTGACCTGAATAACCAGCCAAAAGACAACACTTGATTTGTCTCGGTCTTTCCTCAGGGCTCACGGATCCCATAGTCAGGAACACATTTTTCAAAACTAATTTGTCCCTAGATAGCTTCACATGTTTCTACTTCACTGTGAGTTATCCATAGAAAACCAGCTCTCAAAGTTCATAGTATCTCAGCCACTGTATAAATGCACATGCACACACACACACACACCAGTTGTCAGTATTCCATCTGCCATATAATCACACACATATATTTATATATATTTGTGTGTGTGTGTGTGCCCGTGTCTCATCAGCCATGGAGGGCCCAGGCAATAGGAGCTGCTATGAGTTTGCTCTCCATAACAACATCTACCATGACAACATTATGACAATCCAGTTTTCATCCTTTCTTTTTGGAGAGTGGGTTGAAATCTCAGATATAAAATGAAATCCATGCTTAGGGTGCCAGAGTCACTCCAGTGTGCTAATCACCCAACACACAGTTTCATGCCTCTGTGCTTCCAGCACCACGAGAACTGTCATTTTCATTGAGCACTGCTCATGAATAAAAGACAAACATCTGGGTTTGTTAAGCATAAAAGTTCCCCTCAAGAGCTTGTCTAAACAGGTGCAGATTTCGCGCTCAAGGATAGAGGGAAGAGGAGACAAGGAGGTCCAGCAAAGAGGGCAAACGCAGCCCTCTGTGTGAAGAAGCCACACGAGGCCGTGCTTGTGTCTGACTGCACATGAGCAGCTCGTGTGTCTTGCTTAATTTTCTGTCATCCTTGGAGAATCATCCCAGCCTGACCAGATCTGCTGATCGAGGATAAAAGCAAACCAAACAAATGCAACTGCCAAACTGGACAGTCTGTGCTGCCCTTGACTGTGATCTTTCTTCACTTCAGTTTTATGAGATGGATACGTATCGATAGAGAAGAAACAATCATCAAGAGTCTCCTAGAATACTCTGCGTTTGGTCGACACCACTGTTTGGTGCCTTTAGTTTTTTGGCTCTAATAACTATTTCAGAGAAATGTAATATTAGCAAAATAGTTCATCTAAAACCTTGACATGTACCAAAGGACCAAGACAATGTCCTAAGTTTACAGAGCCTTGTAGGGAAACTGAGATTCGGTTTCATCTATGTTCCTTATAAATAAATAAGTAAATAAATAAATTAGGCTCAGTGCATTTCAAAGGAATGGCCTAGTTACATCTTTCTTTCTAAATAACATTTCTCCCTCTAGTTGCATTTGGATTCACTGCTCATGTGCATTTGTTTCCAATTTCCCTTCAGCCACTCTCCAGAAGTACAATATTGGTTCTTTGTCTTAGGGACATTTCATTTCCTCAATCATGTTAAATCAAACAAACCTCTCATACCAGCAAACAGAGGAGCGGCTCTGGGCCTCTGAACTAATTTACATTGGCAAAGCTGATCAGGTCTTCCTCCAGTGTCTTAATTAGGAGTCTTAATCCCTTTGATTTAAAACTAGGAGGACAGGACATGGGTAGGAACCGAGCATGTTTATTTAATACAGACACATAGGGTTTAGAAAGTCCACTTAATATACAGCGTCAACAGAAATGTATGTCTCTTTCTAATAATTCTCCCAGCGTGAAGTACGGCTGCCATGCAGATGGTAGCCTTCAGTTTTCACATTCTCTCTCATTTAAAGAAACAGTTATTTCCAACCCACTCTGTGTTTCAGAAATTCTGAGTTAGTTCTCTTTCATTTCTCCAGTACCCAAAACGGAAAGTGACTCAGAGAATCTACACAACATTGCACACATCGACATTTTAAAACATTTGATAAACGGGTGTTGAATGGAAGCTGAATGTGAGAGGCTGACTCTGAGCTATCTACAGTCGTGGACAGGTCTCTCGAATGTCAGGATCTAGGGCCAGTTCTTGAACACTGACGAAGGAGATTCCATGAGATGTGCTAACTTGAGTCTTCCAGGGCCGTGGTGACATGTGTGGCTAGCAAGCAGCACAGCAGTGCTAGCCACAGCCTCCAGTGAGCCCAGGCACCAGGGCAGCCAGTCTAGGTTTCTGCAAAGCTTGCTTTTTATAGAACCACCTGCTCATGGGCATTTACTAAGGACCAGGTAAGGTGTTAGTGACTGGCTGAAGCCCACTTGCTTTTGAAGGGATCATGTAAGAGAGCTTCTGTGCCCTTAGAACTAGTGTCCTGCTCAGTCTGTCAGAAAAATGACGGATGCCTCAGAAACTTTAGTCCCCAAGGAAATGCACCCATAATCCTGAAGCCCTGTGGACAGCCGTCGACAATCTCTCTCCTAGGTACTCTAGGAGAGCTGGGGTACCTAGATGTGCACAGTCTCGAGTCATCCTTAGCACTCAGCATAATCCCTGCAACCAGGGCTCAGGCTCAGCCCAGAGCCAGCGGCATCACACGTCCTCTGTCCTTCTGTACAGAGACGGCCTTGCCGCCCGGGAGGATAACCAGACTCTGCCCATGTTAACGAATCTCAAAAGAGTTTGCTTGGTCACTGGCAGTAATGTGGGGAGTCAGTCTAAATAGGCAAACCACAATAAAAATGCAAAATAAACACCAAAGGTAACAGAAGATGCATAAAATACTCTGTGACATTTGAAATGAACAGACACACTGATTCTGTGTTTGAAACTCACTACTGCATCTTTCTTTACATTTATTCTTGTGGTGCCTCTATCCAGTCAGCAGGCCGTGTTTCTGTTTTACAGGAAAAACAAAACCAAGCAACACCAGCAGAAAGAAAGCCAAATAAGCTGCCGAGGGAGACGGAGAGGCTGGGGGGCTCTGGAAGGATTTGGAAGGAACGTGCTGTCTCGGTGTGTGTAGCTGGGACTTCTGAAAGACCAAACGGGGATGTGGGGAAAAGTGATCTTTTGAAATATAAACTTTCTTCCTGGTAGTTTTATTTATAGCTCTAAGTTGCTCCATCCTCCAGTAAAAGATCTATTTGAGAAAAGACAAACTTCAATGACCTGCATCTCCTTCAAATGATTAATAATGGTGAAGTGAGGGCGACCTAGGCTAATAAGATTTGATTGCTTACTGCTCCTTGGCATATGACCATCACACACAATCCAAAGCCAATTTTCCTACAAACTGGGTCTTTTTTGTCTTCTCAGAGTGCTGCTCAGCTCTGCACCCACAGAGATGCAGCTGACTTCGGCCCTGGAGAGTCAGGGAGGGCTGGGGGCTGGGACCACAGTGAGCCCATCCTTGGTTCCCACAGGATGCTATTGATTGGTCTGCTGCAGACCCAGTCTTGGGAAGAGACCGGCCACATGGGCATATGAAACAATTACAGATCTGTCAGCACAGGAAACTACAAACACCACTGAATAATTATGGCTTGAGCTATTGATTGCGGCCACAGAAGAGCTTCAACCAAACGCTTTTAATTTGCCAAACAGTGGGAATCGTGTTGCAAGGAGGTTGCTCTGCTCCCAGGAAGACACTTCTCCCTCTGCTTCGTAAGGTGAAGTTGCATAACCTTGTGCCAGGGAAAATGGATGGCTATTTCAAAGGTGGGGAATGAGAGATGAAAGACTTGTCATCAATGACTGGTGACAAATGGCCAGGGGTGGCTTTGAGTCCAAAATGCTACATTGCGTGTGGTCACGTTTCCTAGGCTCCTCTGGGCTGTGACAGTTTTTCAGACTTCCCTTGCTTTTGATGACCTTGGTGGACTTGGGGAATACTGGTCAGTTATTGTGTAAGATGCTACAGGGATTTTGCTGGTGGTTTTTTTTTTTTTTTTTTTTTTTTTGAGACAGGGTCTCACTTTTTTGTGGTTCAGGATGGCCTTGAGCTCAGCCTCAAACTCACATCACAGCAATCCTCCTGCCTCTGCCTCCCGAGTGCGGGGATTGCAGGCGTGAGCCTGGCACTGTGGTATGAGGTTCTGGTTGCTGTTGGGCGTGAGTCTTCACATCCAATATAGTATACGGTTACCAGGGGATCGAACCCAGGTCCTTGCACTTGCAAGACGGCTCCAGAACCACTGAGCTAAATTCCTAGCCCCCTTGCTGGTGGTTTTTGAAAAGCACAAGCTGAAGGTGGCCTAACTGAGTTGAAGAGGAAGCATTAGCCGTGATAGCAAATGTATGTGATAATATTCCCACTGCTCCATACACGGTCCGCTCACCCTCCCTGGTTTCCCAAAGTGCCCCACACCAGTCCCGAGCAAAGTGACTGTCTAGTATTTTGATGGCTAAATCATCCCTATTATTTTCACATACCTCTATGTTAAAATAATTTTAAGTTTTTCAATATACATAATCAACTTCTAACCAAACACCATGAAATTCACATTGACAAAACTGTCTTTGCCCTTGTTTCAAGCACTACCTGCGTGACTGACTTCACAGTTTACACTGGCCATAATTACTGTTTAAGACCCCAGTGCTTGTACGGTTTTAAGATTTAAATGATCTCTTCTCAGGGAGTACAATCCACCAAGCTTCTAAGATGGCCCCACCTGTCAGTACCCACCAAGGGCAGAGACAGTTTTCCACGTTTTACTGGGAGGGTCACGTGACCAGGTTCCAGGCAGAGGTAGTGATAGTCCCTTCTATCAAGGGGCCTCGTCCCACCCACCCTCCCTACCCCACTAGCTGGAGGGCAGATGTGACAGAAGACTCTCCTGGGCTACCAGGTATTGCAGCGACATGGGGGAGTGGGGTGGGTGGGTGCCCGGCCTGTGGACCTCCACATCCCCCAGGCTGGCGGTGTGAGAGAAGTTGCTTCTGTCTTGTTTGGGTCCCTGGATTTGGTGTGTGAGAGAGAAGGCAAACCTTCACCCAGGTAACACCCTCCGCGGCATACCCTGGTTGCCGACTGCAGGGCACCTAGGGGAGGCTGCCTTCCTGTCCCACCTCCCTCCTGCCTGGGGAAGGGTGGCAGCCGCGGCAAGCTCCTTCCACGCTGCAGCTCGAGTCAGTGGCAGTTTCTGGCTTAATGAGGTGAGGCTCATGATTGTGCCTCCGTGTGTTGGTGGGGTGGGCCTCTCTGGAGACCTGTGTTTCTGTCAGGGCTGAGTTGGGGGGTTCACAGGAAGACAGAAGCCTCACAAAAAGGCCAGGAGGCCATACTCAGCAAAACGCGTTTGCTGCTCTGGATCCAAGTCGAACTTCAGCAAAAGGGCAGAGTCCTGTGCCCGGCCTGCTTCACCCTGGCAGGTCCTGCCTGTGCCTTCCGTCTCCCTCCCCAGTGCTGCGGTGCAGGACAGCTGAGGATGCTATGCCCGCCTCCTACAGGCTGCCTCAGCTGCGGGGTGCTGCTCAGCATCCAGCCCTAGTGCAGCCTTCGCTCCGCAGTGCCCTGCAGTGCTGTGCGGAGCATGAACTGCCCATCCGCGGTTCCCCTGCTCCGAGCTGCCTGGCAAAGCCCAGAGCCAGACCTGCCCCAGGCCCTGCCTCGTGGATCCACCAGCCTCCCAGGAGCCCTCCTTCAGTCCTAACTGTGTTTACTCGTATTTGGGGGACGTGAGCGGTAAGCATACATTTCTCACCCATGAGTGACAGGAGGGGCGCAGGGCTGAGTCTCTTATTTTATGTACTCTTAGTTGTTGAGCGCTTACTATGAGTTGGGTGCTTTTCTAAACAAATTGGCTCAGCAGACTCTTTCACTGACCTTGTGTAGCTATGCTGGTAGGACCCTATTTTACCAGTGAAGACCCCAAGACCTGGGAAATTCACACGCTCGCCAAGGTCACCCAGCTCATGGCAAAGCTGCGTTTGTACCCAGACAGCCTGAGCCAGACGCCTGCTCTTTCGAGGGTGCCTCGATGGTTCTGGAATTTAAAACACACGGTTTGGGACACAGTGTGAATGACTTCCAGTGAGAGGAACAAATGTCAGGCCCAGGTGAGCAGTGTCTAGTGTCAAACACACAGGACAAGAGTAGAGTTGGATACAGGGCATGAGGTCAAAGGTCAGAGGTCAGGTTCAGAGCTCAGTGTGACCAGAACAGATGAAATCATGCAGTGCAAAGTTGTCTCAGAACAGCTGAGAACAGAGCTGATGGCCAGGGGCTCTCTGCTAAGGGGTCGGCCACTCAGTTCAAGCAGAAGCCACCAGCGGCAGGAAGAGGCCTCTTGGCCTAGTATAGGTGGGGCCCTCGGATGGAGAAGGGCTAATGAGCCAGCTGGGAGCTTGCACCCCACCCCCAGTGACATAGCTGCTTCCTTCTGCTCATGTCCCTGGTGCGCTGTGTCCTGCAGCTTGAGAGTGTGGACACGACTCGCCCTCCTCTCTAGCCCTGCACTGTGCAGCTTGCTCAGTGGGGAGCCCTTACATCCCCTGCCAAACCAGGCTTCCTCTGCCATTCTGACTTCATGTATTTTCAGATTTTATGTACTTTAAAATAGCCTTGTGATAGGTGCCAAAACACAGCAGACCTGAAAAGTGCTTACTGGGATGAAAAACTGAAGGACGCTGGCTTCTCTGATGGGACTTGGCCTCCCCCCATGCCCCCTCATTCCCTCTGTCCCCTAGGACTCATCTTGAGGTACAGAGACCTCAGCATCTTCCTGGTGGGTTTACATGAACATCAATTCCTGGGGAAAGTTATAAGAAGCTGGCAAGGGGGAGAAGCCCCATTCCCACCCTCCAGGTGCAGAGCTGAGCCGGAGCTCATGAGCCGGAATCAGACTGAGCTGTGGCACGTCACTATCCCAGGGGGAATGAGGTAGGAGGGGCGATTTGGGGAGGCAGACAAGACAAGCGCCTATTTTTCCTGCCCCTGCTGGTCTTGCAGAAACCCCAGAGCCCCCCCGGGGGGGGGGCAGCCCAAGTGCGCATGCCTGGGGAGGACTTGTCGAGTGCAGACCGGTCCAGCCGCTTCAGCTATTCTTTCCCAGCAAGCAGCAGAGACGCCTCACATAGGGCTGCATCTCAGAATCAGAACGCTGCAAAGTAATGCAAAACATGGCCTTAGCCTTCAGGGAGGGTGGAGAAATCACAGTAGCACCTAAGGGTGCCCAGGGCCTTCAGAGTCCAAGGGAGGCTCTGTGGAGGAGGTGACCTTCAGGCCGAGACTGGGAGAATGAACAGGAGCTGGTATCAGGGGCAGGGAGGATGAGCAGGGAGAGGATGCTCCAGGCAAAAGAAAGGGCATGGGCAAAGGGCACGGGCAATGGCCCGGAGGTAAGAAAGAGCGGGAGGAAACAGCTCAGAGTGAGGGGACCAGGGAATTCCAGGGAAGCCAGAGGCAGGATGGGGAAGGAAATCTTGGGGCCCAGCACCCAGAGTAGCTTGAAGAACTTGGTCTTCGCAGGGCAGGCTTTACTTCACTCACTGCTGCACTGCTCTGGGCTACAGTGGTGAACTGGCACCTAGCAGGTGCTCTGTCCAGATTTGTTAGGATTGCAAGGTTTTAGGCAGGAGAGGTCTGATGAGTTTGAGAATCTCCACCCCAGGGGCAGTGTAGAAAATAGCTCATAGCGTAAAGGGGCTGGGGCAGGAGGCAGGGAAGTGGCACAGGTGGTGAGGGGAGCGGAGTAGAAGTAGACTCCGAAGGATTTGTGATTGCCCCGTGGTGATAGGAAGGAGAAATCGAGATGAAGGGCGTCGCTTTAGTTTACTGAGGTAACAAAACACCAGACACAATCAGTGTGTGGGGAGGAAGACATTTTGGCTTGTGGTTTCAGTGGCTCATTCCGTGGTGTTTGGCCAGTTGCTTTTGGTCCATGGTGGCCTGGAATATCATGGCAAAGGAGCAATGGCAGACAAGGCCAATTCACCTCCAGGCAGGCTTGCGGGGGGTTGGGGAGCTGAGAAAGAAGATGGGGGAGGGAGGGGAGAAGGGAGAGGAAAAAGGTCCTGGGTGGGCTTCCGGTGTCCCAACAAGAGCATGCCTCCGATGGCCTAACCTCCTCCTGTTAGGTCCCTTCCTCTTAGAGCTTCTGCCGTCTTCTGTTGGTGCTGCAGGCTGGTAACTAAGCTTTTAATGGAGGGTGTTTGGGGAACATTTGAATCCCACACTGGAACAACTATCTAGGATAACTCCTGCAGCTCTTTTGGGGTCCAGGTCCAAGACTTGAGTCAGAGTTGCCACCATGGACACAGAACAGTGTCCACTCAGCTCCAAGTCTGGACTCCAGGATGAGCAGGTCCAAGAGGCTCCTGACACACATGGACCCTTAGCTCATGGCAGGTGCAGAGTCCCTTCAGAGAGAACCACTATCTTGAAGAGCTCCAGTAAAATTAGTTTTAATTCACTTGAAAATACCTGATATGCTACATTGCAGTGTGTGTGTGTGTGTGTGTGTGTGTGTGTTGAGGAGGGAGGTTGAGCTCAAACACAGGATTTCCAGGTTCAAAGTTTTATGTAGATGAAATTACAAATATTCAGAGCATTTTGTGTCTTTGGTCTTGAAAACATGTATTGAACAACTTTCATGCTCCAGGGTGAAAGGCCTGTAATTCAGCACCTACTCACTTACCAAGCCTCACGCTCGCTGAGTTCCGTTTAGCTTCCCAGGAGTCCCCAGAACTAGGAGTGGGATGTATGAGGCCTGATGCGACGCAGCCTTCTGAAGCCAGAGTGTGGAACCAGAGCTGCTCTGCAAGGTGAAGTTATCTGTCCACACACCTGCGTCGCACTGCACCGTGCCAACACTATCCACCCAGGGAGGTGCCAGCACACGGAGACAACAAATGGGAGGAATTCAGTCCATTCCTAGGCTTGGTATTGAGAGAAATCCAACAGGAGGAAGAGGCGGCACTGCGTCTTATAGAGAAAACACACGGTAGATGTCAAGCTATGGTTGTGTCACTCGCAAGCCAAGTGGCTTTGAGCAGGTACCTGAGGTCTCTGATGCTCAGTTGCCTACTCTGCAAAACAGATGCTTCTCCTCACCTCTGCGGAAGAGAGTAGACTGTAGAGCACCCGGAACACAGTGTTGGCCGAGTCCCAGGCCTCCAAGGTTGCCTGAGCTGACCCTGGAGGACTGGGGCCCTTTTCCTCATCAGGGTGGGATGAGTAGAGGACATTCCAGGTGGAGGGAAGGGAATGAGCATAAAGGATACCTGCAGGGAGCGCTGAGTCATTCAGCCTGACAGAAAGTGTGTGCAGTGGAAAACTAGAGAACAAGGAGGATGTGAATGCCGGCTGTCTCTCTACCTCGTGTGCTGCCCTCTGGTGGCTCCCCTGCGCCCTGCCCGCCTCCTCCCCTCTAGTCTTCACTCACAATCTGCCCCCAACACTGGGTTCATAGTTCACACAGTGTGGACTTCTGTGGCCATCAGGAGCCGTGGGCGCCCTGAGCAGGGGCATGCCCGGTCAGCCCCGTGCCTCAGCTGTGTCGCCCAGACAGCAAGTCTGACAGTAAGTATGCATGGTGAGGACCATGGCAGGTTGGCAGGGCCTCTACCAGCTACACACTTCAGTCCCAGAGTCCTGCATGTTCTGCAAGCTCAGTGCTGAGCTCAGTGCTGAGCACCAGACATCCTGGTCCTGACAAGCCGGGCCCTTCCGCCTTCCTCCAGAGGCCCTGAGACAGTCCCAGATCCTGACGCCTGTCTGCAGTGGAAAGCAGGACCCTATACCCATGCTCTCAGGGCTGATCCTTCATCTTAAACTCCTGTGTGTACTTCAAGACCCAGTTCAGAGAAGGTACTTTTTACTCAAAAGTTAACTGATTTATTAGTTCAAGAGAGTGCGCGAGAGACTCTCTTCCAGCCTGCGCAGCCTTGCTCCTCCCATTAGACCTGAGACAGCCTCTTTCGGATTTCCACAGCACTTTATGATGCAGCTCTGTCATAGTTTCTATCCATCAGGTCAAATTTTTTTTTTTTAGGTTTTTTTGAGACAGGGTCTCGCTTTGTGGTTCAGGCTGGCCCTGAGCTCAGCCTCAAACTCACATCACAGAAATCCTCCTGCCTCTGCCTTCCGAGTTCTGGGATTACAGGCCTGAGCCACCACGCCCGGCACTGTGGTATGTGGTACTGGTTGCTGCTGGGCGTGAGTCTCCACACCCAGTATTGTACGTGATTACCGGGGATCGAACCCAGGTCCTTGCACTTGCAAGACAGGCGCCGGAACCACTGAGCTAACTCCCCGGCCCCATCAGGTTAAAATTTAGTGTTGATGTGACCATCTGTCTGTCCTGCTAGTTCTGGAAAGCCAGAAGCCCAAGGGGCTCCTCACCATGTTTGCCCGTTGGAGCCATTCTAGCGCCTTGCCTGCGGGGGCGCTGTCCACAGGCAGGCCGGCCTGAAGCGCCTAGTGCTGCGTGCAGTGTGCAGTCGCATCTGACTGGGGTGAGTCCCTGGGACCTGCTGCTCCGCGGGGCGGACTCTTCTGATGCTGGCTTGCACAGCAGCCTCTTTCCTCCCGTCCTGCTTAAACAGGGACGGGTGCCACCGCCAGCAGCCAGAGGAAGTGCCGGTCTTCAGCGTGCGCACAGTAACCCACGACTGGGGTGTTGCTCCGCTCCCAGGGCAGGACCAGGTGCCCCAATGAGTCCATCATCTTCCACCAGGGATGCTTGGCCCCAGCCTACCAGTCCCTCACTGCCAGGTCCAGGCCTCCTTTGAGGAAGCAGGGATGTGGGCTGCGACCTTGCTAATCAGTTCAGCCCCCCCCCCCCCCCCCCCGCTCCCCACCCTGGCCTGTCTCCCTTTACCCTTTTCTCCCAGGGGTTCCTTAGAGCACAGACTCCCAAGCTTGAGCAGCGTGTTGGCCATTCCCCTTGGCGACACCTTTAGGTTTCTTGGGTTCTGAACTTGGTGGGATTTGTTGACTCAGCTTATCCAAAAATGCATCTCCAAAGGCTGTGGCATAGAATGGTTTTTCTGAGCACGATGTCCCTGATCCTACCTCTATTTATAAAGTTTAAACTCTGGCTTCCAATGGTTCCCAGCCCAGGGGGTGGGTTGACAGTCTTTTCTTTACCTTTGACTTGTCTATCTTTGCAGCTGCGAGAGACTAAAATACTTTCTTCCTACCAGCAGGCTGCTGAGACTTTGAAGCACAGAAAGGGTTGTTCCAGCAGGAGCAGTTAAACTTCAGGAATCTCTGCCCATAAAGAAGAAAATAAATCAATGTTTGCTTAAGGAATAAAGAATAAACTTCTGAAAAAACAAAATGTGATTTTTAAATCATCAAAGCTAGTTTTACCAATTACAGAAGGAACTAAATTCCTTGGAGCTCTTAATGGGTCCTGACGGCACCCTTACTATGGCAAAGACCAGATTTAGCGTAATTACCAGAATCTGATCCTTTCTTCCCCTCAGCTACATCTTCCTCTTCATCCTGGTCTCCTCTAACTTCACACTTTCCTGACACTCACACCTGCCACTACGCCATCGCTTGTATTAAGATAATATGGAGAGAATAAAGCCCTGGTTTCATTTCCTGCTTTAACCATTAATATTGGTCCCTTGCCAGTCACTCTGGCTCTAACTTTGTCCTCTTTAACTTCATGCTCTGTGCAGCTGGTGACCCTGATGTCTGTCGAAACTATACATTTGCCCCTGCCCAATATAGCAACAGTACGCGCCCCATTGTCCCAGGCCAAAAAGCACAGAGATTCTGCTCCTGTGACCCGTCCTTCCTCCGAGGCAGCACGATCCAGTTTCTAATACTGCACCAGGTCAAAGCTTCCCTCTGGCCACACCCCCCAAAAACACAAAGATCTAAATTGAGAAGTAAATAAAGGGAATGCAAAAGAGAAAGGTATATCAAGATAGAATGTCAAATAGGAAGTAATGGAGGAAAGGAGACTTCATGGTCATTTTTCTTGCAAAGGTTATCCCAGACCATATTGATTTCTCTTACCATAGAGCAGTGTTGGCTATTTTTGAACTTCTAAAAATTGCCACCCTATAGCACTGGCTTCTTTTGCGAAACATTACACGGATAAGATCCATCCGTAGAGTTTCAGTTGGTTCATTTTCATTGTTATATAATGTTTAATTGGGTAAATGTGGCATTATTTATCTATTCTACCAACAATGGGCTCTGGGCAATGTTAAGGCTTAGGTCTAGATGTCCCCTCAGAGCCTCAGGCAGTCAGAGGTAGAGCTTTTTAGGGGTGGTTGGTTATCACACATTCTAGGGTGTATGATTGCTAAATCAGGCCACTGATTGGTTTGGGATGGTTGTGAGTGTGTGTAATGGGCAGGCCCCCCGTGGGTATGAATGCTACCTGCCTAAGCATGTGTAGCCTGGCTAGAAGGTAGCCAGGGGATGCTGCGGTGGCTTGTGGCTCTGCTTCCTGCTTCCTCACTACTTTGCTCCCTTCTACCCACCATGAACTGTTTTTCCTCTGAGATGCTTGCCAGCCATGCCTGCCAGCCCGAGTGCCAGCCTACTATGAACTGAAACTTCTACCAGATGTGAGCCAGATAAATTTTTCCTCCCTCCACTTTGAATGTCGGGTATTTTGTCTCAGAAGATAACTAAGAAAAGTAACTAAGACAGGCAATTTCCAGTTTGGAGCTATTATGAATAATAATGTTATCAGTAATCTAACACATGTCTTTCAGTGAAAACATATGTGCTTATGATGGTTCCATATCTAGCAATAGCACTGTTGGCTCATAGGATATGTGTCTACTCAGCTGTGACAGGTGCTGTTAAGTAGTTTACCCATGCTGTGGACCGGACCAGTTTATGGGGTGTGAGACTTGGGGTGCCTCCATGACCTCTAGGCGCGTCATCCTCACTCCAGGAGGTCTGGAGTGGCCCACAGTGGTTTTAATTATCATTCCCCTGAGAATGCTAATGCTGAGCACTGATTCCGATGTTACTGGTAGTTTTGAACGGTGAGCTTTGGGAAACGCCTATTTGGCAGTGTTGACTCTTTCTGTAGGTTGTTTATCTTTTTTGTATTGATTTGTAGGAGAAGCTGAACCACTTTGAGTAACCATTATTTTTTATTTTATGTATCTTACATCTGCTTAGGGTAGTTCAACTTAACCATTCTGTACTGAC
Organism: Petromus typicus; assembly: GCA_004026965.1. NCBI lineage: Eukaryota > Metazoa > Chordata > Mammalia > Rodentia > Petromuridae > Petromus > Petromus typicus. The sequence goes on along the minus strand of PVIR01001280.1, from coordinate 46,979 downwards.
TGATATTTGCATAACTATGCTTGTTGCAGAGGGATACAAATTGGAGTGAAGCAAAATCTTAGTCCATCCTCATGCCTAATCTGCATCCTTGGGGATTGGACATAGGCCTAGGTCCCTATCCCGGCTAGAATTTTTAGTTGTACCTCATATTCTCACCTTATCTACACCATGGCTTGGCATGACTGGACAGAAGTTTATTTGAAGGGGGCCAGGGATTTAGCTCAGTGGTTCTGGCACCTGTCTTGCAAGCGCAAGGACCCGGGTTCGATCCCCAGTAACCACATACCATACTGGGCGTGGAGACTCACGCACAGCAGCAACCAATACCACATATCACAGTGCCGGGTGTGGTGGCTCATGCCTGTAATCCCAGCACTTGGGAGGCAGAGGCAGGAGGATTTCTGTGATGTGAGTTTGAGGCTGAGCTCAGGGCCAGCCTGAACTACTAAAAAGCGAGACCCTGTCTCAAAAAAAACAAAACAAAACAAAAAAAGCAGTTTATTTGAAGAAAGCTCAGTGGTTAACTCTTCTGCAGGTCTCTAACAGAGGACCTAGAAGAGGGGAGCAAATGATTGAGGCAGATGAGGCATTTTGGAGTCTGACCAGCCCCACAATCCCACCACGGAGCTGCACAGCAGAGCAGCCAGCCTGTGCCTCCTTTCCTAGGAACGGACAGCAGCGGTGAGTAGCAGAAAACTGATACTTCATGCCTTGCAGTAACAGTTAGCACTTTGGCTTGGAAAATGTGAGCTTTCCACATTACACCTACTTTGGGACACTACCACTGGGCCTTAACTGATAGCTTCTATTTCCAAAGACTCACACTGGTGCAGAGCAGATCGGCGTGAGCCATGGAAGTCTGCTAACAGAGGGGCAGAAGGCCCTCTATGGGGCCACTGAGCTTTGTACTGATCCTTGTGTGATCCGAGACTGTCCTGAAAAGTCTCGTTCTGGAACAACGGACGCCTGGGGTCAGGAGACCTGGGTGCTGAGAATGACACAGTCTCTGATTCTCTTTCTGCTCATCTGCCAGACTGAAACCCCAATCCTTACCGTGACCACTTGGCCAGACTTCTAGAGAAATAAAATAAAGTAGTGCATGTGAAGAATGATTCTGAGAAAAATAAAATGCCATATAAAGTGCATGCACCTTATCCACAATGCTTGAGACCAGCATTGTTTCAGAGTTCACAATTTTTTTCTTTCAGATTTTATAATATTTGCACAAACTTAATGAGATATCTTTAGGATAAGGCCCAATAGAAGATGGACTTTACTTATGTTGCATATACTCTTGAAAGTAACTTTATGAAATTTTTTTAGTGTGTTTGTGGTTTGAATGTGGTCCATTACATAAGCTCAGGTGTGGAATTCTTTGCTTGTGGGGTTATGATAGTACTTACAAAATTTCAGGTTTTGGACTATCTCAGATTTGAATTTTTGGGTTAGTGATGCCCAACCTGTATATCTGATGCTGCTACCCATCCGAATGTTCCAAAATAACAACCAGAGCCACGTTTTCTAATCATCAGTTTCCCTCTTACCTGCTACTTGGCGCCAGTGATCCATGGCTTGAAATTCTTTATGTAAAAGTCATCTCTGTGGTCTCGATAAACTCTTGTACTTTGGCATTTCACCGCACAGCTATTTCCTCCCTGACCTTTTTCTTTCTTTGTTTCTTCACAGCATCTAAAAGACCTTTGGTCACCTGGACAGGGTCCGCTAAGACAGCCTGCAAACTACATCAAGGTATTTTAATCTGCTCATAGCTTTGTTAGCATTTCATATTGCTACAGGTCAAAACACAAGGTTATTTACTAGGAACTAAGAAATGTCACTGATGAGATTCACAGGAACCCCCTGGTTTCCCTGTAGCTTGTCAAGGCGACACATTGGCCCACCACTCGGTAGCTTAGCATGTGGCTGACGCCCTCAGGGTCCTGTGCTTGACCGGGATTTGACCGGAGAGCAACCGACTCAGGCTGGAAAATGCTAATGCATGTTGGGTTTGCTCAAGGGGCCCCTTTGTTTTTCTCTGATCCTGAGGAACCTCCACATCTGTCTTGGACTCCTTCCTCATTTTGCCATGAAGGCCCCAGCTGTTACCCTGCAGGTAAATGCTTCCATAGGCCACGGTCCACCCTCCACCCTCTTCTATATTCCTGTCCTTGACTTCTCTTCTGCTCATTTATCTGTCAATTTGGAAGTTATGATAGCTAACTTTCTGTTACCATCACAAAATACCTTGGACAACTATCTGAAAAAGAGGAAAGATTCCTTTTGAATCACAGTTTTTGGAGGCCCCAGTCATGGCCGGTTGGGTGCACCATGCTGGGAGCACATGGTAGAAGAAACGACTTCTATTGTCACGGAGGCTGAATAGAGAGCAGGAGAAGAAAGACTGGGGCTTCACAACACCCTCAAAGCCAGTGGCCTAAATACCCTCTAATCCTCCCCACCTAGAAGTTCCACAATGGTGCCATGGCAACCACACCTTTAACACGTGGGCCTTTGAGGGTACTTAAGATCCAAGCCGTAGGAGCAGCATCTCAAGGATCTCCAACTTATAGGTCAACCCTGATGTCCCCCTTCTTCCTAGGCCTGGGTCTCCTTTATTTTTCTCACAACCAGGAACCCAGCAGACATCTTGATGCCCTCCCTCTCTCATCCTGCCTTTCCCACTGTCCTTTCCTATCTGACCCGCTGCAGTCATGTCATAGCCTATGTCCAGATGTCCCCCAAAAGCCTTCCGGGGGAGCTTTTTGGAGGTGGCTGGAGCTAGCATGTGTGAGGCTGGCACTGACTCATGGTTAAATGCTGGGAGTGAGGGTACCCCAGCCTGGGTGTGTGTGTCACCTGCCAGGCACAGGAGAGGGGCACAAAGAGGAGTGCTGTGGGCCCTGCGCATTTCCTGCTGCTTTTGCTGCATTCTGCCCAACATCGATGGCTTCTCTGCTGTGGTGCCCCTCTGCCATGCTACCTACCACGGAGCCACCAACTATGACCGGAAACCTCTACAAACTGTGAGCTGCAGTAAACCTTTCCTCTTTCAACGTTGGGTATCAAGTATTTTGTTTCAGAATTGAGGCAAGTGGGCCAGGGATTCAGCTCAGCGGTTCTGGTGCCTGCCTAGCGAGTGCAAGGTTCGGAGCTCCATCCCTGGTAACCACATACAATTCCAGGCGTGGTGACTCTTGCTCACCAGCAATCAGTACCACATACCACAGTGCCAGGCATGGTGGCTCATAACTGTAATCCCGGCACTCGGGAGTCAGAGACAGGAGGATTGCTGTGAGTTCAAGGCCAGCCTGGGCTACATAGTGAGCTCAGGGCCAGCCTGAACTGCAAAGCAAGTCCCTGTCACAAAAGCTAAAAAAAAGAAAGAAAGAAAAGAAATGAGGAAAGGATCAAGACGAGTGGACTCCTAGCTGAGCCTCCCCACTCTCGGTCTTTCTTTTTCTTCAGCTCAGCCTCCAACTCACATCACAGCAATCCTCCTGCTTCTGCCTCCCGAGTGCTGGGATGACAGGCATGAGCCACCACGCCCAGCACTGTGGTATGTGGTACTGGTTGCTGCTGGGCGTGAGTCTCCACTCCCAGTATGGTATATGGTTACCGGGGATCAAACCTGGGTCCTTATGCTTGCAAGACAGGTGCCTGCAAGACAGGTGCCGGAACCACTGAGCTAAATCCTCAGCCCCCCACTCTTGGTCTTTCTATGAGCTTTAAAAATGGGAACTGGTGGGGTTGGGGATTTAGCTCAGTGGTTCCGGTGCCTGTCTTGCAAGTGCAAGGACCTGGGTTCAATCCCCAGTTAACCACATACCATACTGGGCGTGGAGATTCACACCCAGCAGCAACCAGTACCACATACCACAGTGCCAGGCGTGGTGGCTCACGCCTGTCATCCCAGCACTTGGGAGGCAGAGGCAGGAGGATTGCTGTGATGTGAGTTTGAGGCTGAGCTCAGGGCCAGCCTGAACTACAAAGCAAGACTCTGTCTCAAAAAAACTAAAAAAAAAATGGGAACTGGTCATATGCTCTTCTTTAAAGCCCTACGGATGCTTCCTGTTAAATGTGTTTAAAAATTTAAATTATAGATAATATTTGTATATATTATGAAAATTTTATATATATATTATAATATTTGGAATGTACACTAAAAAAAACCTCAATAATCTAGAGCTCAAGATTAATTAGGTGTTCTGTTTTTTGCAGCTCCAGCCCTGGGTTTTACCCACGTGTCTGCAAACTGTGGCCTGCAGACCAAAGCCGTCTTGCTGCCAGCTTCTGTGTAATGTTTTACCAGGACACACTCACCTCTGTTTTCATGTTGTCAGGATACAGTGGCAAAGTTGAGTAGTTGTGATTTAACTGTTGTGACTGTATTGCCCAAAAAAGCCTGAGGCAGTCCCTGTGTGACCCTTTCCAGAAAGAGCAGGTAAATATGTTATAGACTACACTGTGGGTCCCCAGAACCCCCAAGTCCCCACACAAACAATCCCAGAGCACACAGAGCCAGCTTTCCAGCCTGGCCTCTGTGGACAACCCAAGGCTGAGGGCTCGGGGTGTGGGTGGAGCAGGGAGAAGGGGTTTGAGGCCTTCTCAGGGTGGAAGGACTGCAGGGCGAGGCTGGACCTGACCCTCCTTGCACCACTATATCCCACTTGCAGGCTAAGGAACTCAGATTTCTAAATCAGCACCTTCATTTCTTTTTCAAATCATGTTTTTTTAAGGAAATATATTTTATTGACTTTGTACTTTAGATTGATTTTACTTATAAATAATTAAACATGTTGCATGCAGGCCTCCTTTTGTACTTGACCCAAGCCCCTCAAATGTCAGGTCTGCTTTAATCAAGACCAAGCAATGTCATCAATAGTGCCACCTAGTGGTGAGATCTCTTATTACCATTTTCAAACTGCCTAGCTCCCTTTAAAACTACCTAGTTCCTGGCTGGGTACAGGAGTTTAAGAAGTCTGCCTATAGGATGGTAAGTGGCAAAGTTAAAAATGATAGTGTTGGGCCAGGGATTTAGCTCAGTGGTTCTGGTGCCTGCCTTGCAAGAGTAAGGGCCCAGGTTCAATCCCCAGTGACTCATGCCCAACAGCAATCAATACCACATACCACAGTGCCGGGCGTGGTGGCTCACACCTGTCATCCCAGCATTTGGGAGGCAGAGGCAGGAGAATTGCTGAGTTCGAGGCTGAGTTCAGGACCAGCCTGAAGTACAAAGAGAGACATTGTCTCAAAAAGCTAAAAAAAAAAAAAAAATGATAGTGTTAGAGCATTGAGAGTTTCCAAAATGCGTTAAGGGGACATTAGATATTAGTAACGTATGCATGGCCTATCATAAAAACTTCCCATATTAGTATAGCATAGTTCTTCACAGTTTATTGAACGTTTCCATACCTGAGTTTCATGACTGTGCTATGGGCTCCCCTGAAAGTGAGATTATTATGGTCACTGACTTGTCCCATCCTGTCCAGCAGGTCAAGTGCTCCAACTGTGATAGTAGAGGCATCTTGCTATTAATTAGAGTAGGAATTAAACAAAAATGCATTTCCTTCACCATGAAGAGAATAGAGAGGTTACATTTCAGCAAACAAGATAAGAGAGGGGAGGTTTGAACGCGTATTGTTGTCTGTCTTTCATTTCCAGAGATCTGTGATGATTTCTTACTGTCCCCTGAGGGGCGCTGAACCGCAGAGTGGACTCTGACCTCTCTGTCATTCCTCAGACACCTTCCAACCTCGCTTCTCTGTTCGGCAGGCAGAGCCCACAGGAGATGGGGAAGGCCTTGGCCTCGCAGCGGGGCTCGTGGGGATGGACCTGCTGTGCTGCCTTCACCCCAGCGCAGCTGGGCTGTGGTTCCAGTATCAGAGGCACCCAGGAAGTCAGCTGTCCCCCAGCGAGCGGGGGCTGAGCTACAGGTCACCACGTCGCTGACACACAGGTAAATTTCACATCACAGTTGGAAATACTTGTGGGGAGTTTTGGGAAGAGACATGAGGCTGGAAATGGCATTTTTGTTAGATTCCACTTTTCTTAAAGATCAGTAAATGCTTCAGAAAGTCCACTGGGGGGATGTTTGGTTTTGCCTGACACAGCTGTGTTTCTGTCGATCTGCCCAGGAGACAGCTTTCCTGCTTTATGTCTGTGTGTAACATAATCTGTGGGAAAACAAGTGTACTTTGCCTTTCGTTGTAGACTTCTGGGCCGCGCGGTGAACCGTGGGACCGGGTTTACCAGGTCCGCGTTGGCTGCTCAGCTCCGGACGCGCTCCTTTACTCCTGCTGGACTCGGTGCGTGTTAATCGAACCCCTCTGTGTCTTAGACGCTGTCCTTTGACAGCAGGTAAGTAAGATCTGACCAAGCGCACGTGGCATTACTGCCTCTCACTGCCGGGTCACAGACCGCGGGGGACAGGAAGGCTGTGCTTCCAAGGATTATACCAATAACAAGACGATGGGGTAAAGGAAAGGCGTCCTTCCCGCCCGGGGGGGACTACCCCAAAGCCCCGCCCACCAAGACCGTGGGGCCACACATGCAGAAGAGAGACCAGCATGAGGCAGCCGCAGGAGACCACAGCACGTCCCTGACCGTGGGCAGCAGGACCAGCGCGGCGCTGACCGGTGCTGGCGAGGATGTCCCTAGGGGTGACGCATCATCTGCGCCACTGTCTTCTCGGCGCGTCATGCTTTTTGAAATGTTCATCTGTTTTCTTCTATTTGCTACCTTTGTTTCCCTCTCGCGGACATAAGTACCGTAAGCAACGATCTTGCCTATGTTATTCTCTGCCATTCCTGTATCTGCATTATCACCTGGTGTGCACTAAATTCTCAGTGGAGATTTTTAAACAATAAGTTGACAAATGTGTGAATGCATGTTGTGGTCCATCTTTGAGAAGTGGGCATTATAGAAAAATTAAGACCTATGGTTTGTCTTTTGCTTCTGAAAGAGCAGCTTGACTTCAAGGTCTGTTCTACTTTTCCAGTTAGGTAGCAGACAGCGTGGACAACTGCAGGAGAGTTGGCACGAGGCCTTGTAATCTGGGTGGAGTCTGGCTAGGGCCAAGAGAAGCAAACCTTTATGCCTAGCCAGAAAGCCGTGCCAAGGCCCAGCGGGCAGGGGGTATGGGCCAGCCTGGGGCACCTGGTCCTGCAGGAGAGAGGCTAGGAGGCGCACGGCAGTGCGGGATGCCCTTGCCGTGAGGCTGTGCCAGCACCAGCAGCAGGACGGTCTGGCTCAAAACACACAGAGTGATGAGGAAGGCGGCGCCGCCCGACCGGCCTGTGCCCGGGGTCAGGAGGACATCTTCTGGGCCTTGGCTGTCAGAGCCCAAGGGTCTGGAAGGCGCACTTACTGGCAGGCGGGGCTGTGCCAACCCCAGACAGAGACTTCCATTCTGTGCCCCACGGTTATTTTGTGACTTGCTTTTGGTGTTAGCCTGAGGGCCTCACTCTCATGCGTGCCCTTTTGTCAATTTGATTTTCATGTCATCCAAGAATGAAAACATAGGTGGATGTGCTATAAAAATAGCAGTCACCCAGTGAGGGCCTGTGTCGGCCAGGCTTTGGCACATACTCAGAGCTCGGTGTGTTGGAAACACTGTCAGCAGCCTTTCTGTGCCAGTGCGGAGAGCACGGAGTCAGGCTGGGTGACGCGCTGTGCAGGTGAGCAGCCCGGGCACCTGCGGTGCTGGAGATTTGCTTTCTGGGCCGGGCTGCAGCACCAAGGGTCCCAGGTGCCAGTTCTAAAGTGATGTCTCTGTGCTATCCGGCTCTTCCTTGCCTGTCCTCACCCCTAAGCCCACATGATGTCATCTATGTGACCAACCCTCCGTTTGCCCAGGACTGACGGGTTCTCCAGGCAGAAGGCTTCAGCTTTGAGACGGGCCATCCTGGCAGGCTGAGCAAGCTGATAGCTGACGATTTACCCTGCGCTCCTTCAGGTGCAATGGCTTTCTTTACTGTCTCCTTCTTCCACAACCCACAGCCCTCTCCTCTCCTTCACTCACAGTCATGCTTTTGTACTCCAGGTAGCACTGTCTGATGGCACTTGGGGGAGGGTGGTGTGTGAAACTCACCTGCTGGGGGCTCGGTTACTGCTGAGCACCCGGCAACTGCAGCAACTGGGTCCTGTCGGAGGCAGCTCTGATGAGGTGAGAAAGCCTGCTTCACAGCCTCTTTCCTGCTGCAGAGGTGAGGCAGGGCAGGAAATGGTGTCTTAAGTGTTTGAGGTGCTTAAGTCTAAACCACCCTTCATGCTGTCAGGGTTCTGGGAAAGTGGGTTGTTAGCTGATGCATATGTGGGCTCACGCAGAGGGGCCCCACAGAGAGCGTTCGAGTTCTGCCGGGTGTAACTGATGGGCCAGCAGTGCCGTTTGCTGACCGAGCGAATTAGCACAGTGACGGCCGACGTGTCTGCCACACAGGTCTTCTCACGCAGGTGGAAGCAGAAGCCGGCAGTTGGAAAAGCTGCTCAGCGTGGAAGCTGCCAGAGAAAGTGCTCGGTACTCCTAAACAGCGTCCCCAGGAGGGACAAGAATCTGTTTTACTTGCCCTGGCTGGCAGGATGTCTTTGGTACAACTTTAGATATTGCCCTTCAGGTCAAAGGAACAATACTTCCCTAATTGCACATCAGAGACAAAAGGGAGAGCGTGATTAGACACCATGGATAATCTGGACAGCCCGATCTGTCCTGGCAAGTCCAGGCTTGACAGCAGCATTTGCACCAGAGACCCTGCTGTGACGAGCTAGAAGATGGAACCAGACAGGGTGTGACTGAGGAGTTCGAAATCCATTTTAGGTTTTCCTGTAGGAAACTACTTGTGCTCAGAATATCCTAAGCTTTGTCTAAGTATACCCAATACTATGTGTCACTTTTTTTGGTATCATTTTACATGCCTTTCCCCTAAATTTCTGGCTTAAATTCCTCAATGAGAATGAATTGGATTTTTTTCCTATAAATTACTAGGGGCCAGTAATTTTATAGTAAATTACTATAATTACCTGCTATAAGTCCTGGTTGAATCCAGTCTTCCATGTACAAGTATTGGTTTTATGTTACCATAACAAAATGCCAGAGGCAATCTACTTTATAAAGCAAAGAGGTTCTTCCAGATCACAATTCTGGAAGTTGGAAGTCCAAGAACAGAAAGGGGACGCAGTGGTGCAGCATCTGTGAGGGCTCAGCACTGCATTATAACCCTGGGGGAGTGTCACATCTTAAAACCATCTTAAAACCAGAGACAGAGAGTCTTGGGTCATATGGTGTTTGTGGAACTCCTGTTGTCCCTCTCAAAGTGTCCACACCACCTCTACTCTACCACACTTAGGGCCAAGCTTCCGGTGCACAAAACCTGTGGGGTCAAATTTCATCCAGTAGCCCTCACTCACTCTATCATCTGTCTCCCATTGCTAGCCTTCAAGTAACTTCACCTTCAATGTATTCTAAACTAAAGCCTTCAAGGGTGGAAAATCAAGTTTGTCTAGATGAAAATAGTATTTTTCAATGAGCTAGGTCATTTTCTTTAATAACAGATATGCAGTTATACTTATGGAGAGTTAGAGAAATATTGCAGGGACATTTGCTGTCTGAGTCTGTTTCGTTTCACCACAAGATTTCAGGAAGACTGCACTAGTTGCCTGGCCCTACCCTCCCAGGCTCAAGAGAGTGTTGACCCATGTGAAGGTTATTTGTGTTGGAGAGCTTGCAGCCCTGTGCAAACTTGAGAAAGGAAGTGTTTAGCAGGCAAGATACAATAGGAAGTACTTAAGTGTCCTTGAATATGTACTCAGTGGGGGGAAATGACCCTTCCCCCTCTGTATATACATATGCAAAATAGTCACCTACGGACTTCTGGGAGGGACTGATCCCCCCTCCAAAGAATCAGGAGATGACTAGGAACAACCTGCCACTTTCTGGAGGGGCAATATAAGAGGACAATGGAACACAAGCAGAAGTGAGCGGAAATGGAACCCTCCTCAGAGGACAAGTTGAGACCCTCCATGCTGCTTTTTTACCCGTGGCTGCAAGGTATCAGTGGTGCTGTTGCTAGAGCAAGGACAAGCTAGACCCTCCGTGTTGTAACCTGTCTGGCAAAGTAACAGTGCTGTTTTGCTGCAGTGGTAATTATATTATATTCTCAAATTGCTCTTGTATTATTTTGACTACTTTTATTTCCATTGTGTTTCGGTTTCATTTTGCAGATCGAGCTTCAATTCCTAAATAAAGGTGTACCGATTCAGCAAGTTTTTCTACCTAGCTGATGCAACCAGTCTTAGATGGTGACTGGCCCAGAGTGAGCTCCTGACACAGGGGGAGCCAAGTTAGAACCCCGCTGCAGATGCTAGAAGGGAGGGACTCCTCCTTTTTCCAGGGGTGTAGAGTTTCCTGAAGTTATATCACTGCCACCAAGAGGATGCCTGAATAAAACTAAAGGTGAACAAACTGAGATAAGAGACTGTACTGAGTTTAAGGGTGAAACTCAAACGATTTTTGACACCTAGAACCTCGGAATGCAACCTTACTAGAAAATAGAATGTCTGGGGGTAGAATTAGTTAACCTGTGATCAACCAAACTAGAATGGGCCCTAATCCAATGAAAGAGAAAAACAGACATGGGCGCACATGTGTGTTTACATGCTTGCACCCACACACTCACACACACTTACACACAGGGTGGGTCATGTGACAGTGGAAGCAGAGGTTGACGTGGTGCCTCATTTAGGGAATTCCCAAGACTGTCAGTCATCTCTAGGGTCTGGGAAGCGGCAAGGGAAGATTGTCCCCAAGACTGCAGAGAGTGTGCTGTGCTGACGCCCAGTTTTTAGACTCTAGCTCCAGAACTGGAGAGAGGGAGCAGCCGGGCTAGGTTTGTTTTATTTATGCTAAAGAAGCCATAGCACAAAACATACCACTCTATGTATTTTTAAGTCTACAGTTCAGTGACATCATGCATATTCACACTGTTGTGCAAAAATCTAATTACTTAAGCCACCAGGCTTTTGGTACTTGGTTGCAGTGCCTTAAAGGAATACAGAATTGTGTAGTGGGAAGGGGCCTTGAGGACTATGTGTGAATCCTTGGATCAAGCCGGATTCCCTTCCCCAGAGGATTCCTGACTAACACAGATGGGGCAGGTCAGTGGGGGATGTTTTAATTATGGTTCCATAAATGAAGGTTCTGCCACTCCGAGAGGAGCTGTGGCATTCAGAGCTGTGCCAGCTTCACCCCCAGCTTGGCTCCCAGTCCTCCTCATTCTCTCACCACATCAGCACTCATGTCTGGTGCAGCATTCATAGAATATTTCGGAATGTGGCTTAAGTCCAAAGATGGAAATTAAGGAAGAACTTCTGAAATTGCAACCCAAGGAGAAGAGAGCTCATTTGGCGGATGCAGAGCTGAGGTGAGAATTGTGGACTAAGGTGAGAGGACCAGTGTGTCTGGGAGAACAACCCAGAAAGCCTCTCCGTGCACACAGCTGACTAAAGCCACTGTAGTTCCTCTTCCAGGGGTGAAATGGAAGATGCATAGCAAGCAATTAATTTGTTTTAAATATCAGTTAGTTAATGAAATGTATTTTCAAGTCTAAGACAATCCCCAAAAGAATATACTTATAAATGGCACTGATATTTGGCCAACCATCCATGACTATTTCAACATTTGAATTTGATGAGCCTGGTTGCTTTTATTAATCAACTTCACAGTGATTGCTCCCTATATTTGTTGAGATTTCATATACGTGATTATCTAGTAAGGAGGGAGCTGTGGGAACTTGTGCTCTGACTCCTCCAGATCCTCTGACACTAAGCAGGAAATGAACTGTTGTGCTCAAGCCATCATAGGACATAGAGAAAACTAAGTGCAGATACACGGGGACCTGGGGTTGCAGCATATTGATGACAAATGGCCAAAATGGCCTGTGTTGTGTCCTTGGGGCCCAGTAGGCACCTGGGTCTGGGTAGACAGGTGAGGTAAAAGTGGTTGGTGTCTAAGGAGCCTGCCACCCAGCAAGACTCTTATTCAGGCTGTGGACGAAAGAATGAGTGGTTGTAGTTCTCCATGTAGTTAGACTGAGCGGAACAGGGCATGAGTACAACCAGTTTAGGGTGCGGAGGAAATGGTCAGTCCCTGTCCAGGCTCCAGGACTGCAAAGCCACGCGGCCTGCAGCAGCTCTCACCCTGATTAACCTCCAGCTGGAAAACGGGGCCCGATACCAAGTCTGCATCAGATCAGATACAACAATGGATGCCAAACGCTCTGAGAATCTTTCAGCTGAAGCACTAGCTGGTTGGCAAACCTGCTCCTAAGGGGTGGTGGGATTGCTCTGCAGTGCAGGTCCCACTCACAGGCAAGAAGTTGGCTGGTCAGTGCCTTTCAGATACTACTAAAGCAAAAGCCCTTGCAGCTGGGTCCACAGTGATTGCAAAGTTGTCAAAGCTGCTCCAGGCTGTTTCTCATGGACAAAGCTCCCTCTGATTGCCAACTGGCTTTGCCTGCCTTGCCTGCTCTGATTCTGTCCTTCCCTGACTCTGTTCCAGCCATGTGGTTCCTGATCTACTCTGTCCTGAACTCTGGATTTCTGGCCCTTCCTCAGAATGGTTGACACACAGCTCAGTGCAAGCCTGTCCCTTGGAGCAGGACCAAGTCCAGTGCCCAGTACCACATTGATAGCCCAGAAAAGCAAATGGCTCTGTTTCTGCCAATTCCATTCCACAGATGGACAGACCAGGGCACGTGGAGAGCTCAGACTGAGTCCTTCCCTCCTGCTGGAAGAGCAGCTCCTCACTCATCTGCTGTGGAGAATTAGAAACTCCATTTTCTGACATTTATTACAAAGCAGACCACATAATAATGATTCCAAAAGACACCATAGGGGAGGCTAGAAGAACAGATGGTGCTGGTGGCAATGGGGCTCAACATCAGAGGGCGGGGCAGGCAGCAAGAGAGGCCCTGTGTCCTTGGGAGCCACACAGCCATCTGCCCTCCAGATCCAAGTTACCCTCTGGGACTGCTGAGGAACTGGGAGATGGACCCACGTTTCCAGGTTCTGATGCAGGTTCTGTACCCAACACGACCTGTCCACTTGCTGAGCAGAAGCTTAGAAGTGACACCTGTGTCCACTCAGTGGTCTTTTAAGGGAGCAGCTTGGCTCAGCATCTGGTCCAAGTTGCTCTGGACCAGAGCACGGAGAGGCTTTCTGGGTTGTTCTCCCAGACACACTGGTCCTCTCACCTTAGTCCACAATTCTCACCTCAGCTCTGCATCCGCCAAATGACACACGCGTGTCATGTCCTCCCCATACGTGGAGACTCTGCTCTCCCACCCGGGAATATGAATTTCCATTGGGGGAGGCCTGAGTCATCGACTGTGAAGTTGCTCCCGGAACACCTCCAGGGCCTCGTCATACACACTGTTTAATTCCCTTTGAATATTACAGATATTTAAGGTGCTGTAAAGCTGCAGCTCAGCAGATGAGTTTGTGTCAACACTTGTGTAGAGCAGATGTTTGAAGAGTTACCTGGAGTATGTGAGCAGTTCTTTTCCAGACAGCTGCAGCACTCTTGTTTGATCCTGAGCAGTGTGCTGTAAAGTAACACAGTACTGTACTCGGCTTTCCAGCAGTTCTCTATCTATTGATTTGCATTCACTTGTGGTTTCTAAGGCTCCCTACAAGGAGGGACAGGAGACCTCACTGGACATGAAGACCTGTGAGACCGGTGCTGGGCAGGGCTGCTCACTCAGCTTCCTTTATCCTCACCCTGCCCTATTTTTCATTTCCCCATTTTACAGGTAAATAACTGAGGGTTTAAAGGGATAAGAAACTTATTCCTTATTACAAACGGGAACTCAGAGTCAGTCCTTATGTATTTGGCTCACAGCGATTTTCTCTCCATTATTTCTTTGGTTTCCATTAACTACCCAGTAGATACAAGGAAGTGAGTACGCTGACCTTTCTCTCACCCGGTCCGTTTGGCCCCCAGGAAACTCCCCTGTTGTGAGTAGCAGGAGTCTTCCGGAGGTGTAGGATGCTCCCTTTACCCCAAAATGGTAAAAGGTTGGAGCCCCAACCTTCCTGCCTCACCTGGCTGTGTAGCTGCCTTCCTTCCAGCCAGGCCTCTGGCTGCAGCTCCGCCAGCTCACGCTCTGTGGTCGGGGCTGGACTGGAGTCACTGCCGCTTTTCTGGCCCCTTCACCATCACCACTACAGAGTACAGTGGAAGCTCCTTGGCACTTTGATGTTGCCCTCATCTCCCCTGCTTCTGCTCTCCCTTCCCGCCATCCTGCTCCCTTCTCCTTCCACTCTCACCTGGACAAACTCGAACTCACAGGTGCTACACTATCACACCTGTCTGCTTGTGATCTTAGACAGGCTCTAGTCACGAAGTCACTTCCAGTTCCTCTTCCAGACCTGGGCATGGAGCAAATCTTCAGTACGGGCTTACCGAGCTGAAAGCGAGGGTTGAAAAAGTGGGACTTGTGCGAGCCCAGTCTGAACAACTTATGACTCAGTGAGACTGTCTTAAAATAAAAGTTAAAAGGGCCGGGGAGGAGGAATAGCTTAGTAAAAAGGCTATGGGTTCAGTCCTCTGCACTGATTAAAAAAAAAAAAAAAAAAAAGGGGGAATTTGTGGGCTAGTTAGGCAATGATTTTTTTTGAGTGTGAACAGAGAAGATTCCAATAAACTTTTAGAATTCATTTAAAAGTTACAAAGCAACTCATAAAAATATATGAGTAGGACAAAGCAGTGCCCTGAAACTTCAGAGAAAAGACAAGTCCCTGTGGTCTCAGGTCCTCTTTGTAAAGCAGTGACAAAAGGCGCTTAGGCGTACTGTCTCTCATAAGCCATGCTTTATTAGCTGATTTGCTCAAAAGACGGGTAAAAGTCGGATCCTGAAGACAGTGCCACAGTTGGGTAGACCAGAGAGATAGAAGGAAATGTGTAATGAGAATGCCACGGGACAAGTTGCTAATAGTTGATAGTTATATTGGAAAATGAACACAGCATGTAGAAAAGCTGTTAGAATTATGGTTCCCGTGTAGGACAGATTTGGGTTAGTCTTGATAAAATTCCTTTCTTTTGGTTTCTTAGCATTCATTTTGTTTCAGCCCCAGGATGACTTTCCCTATCTGGGGCCACCATTATTGCATGTACCCAGAACCTGTGCTTTTGATATTCATCTGATCTTTGAGCACTGATGTGAAGGATGAACGTATCTTGGTGACAGGGTGTCTGGTGCAGCCCGGGCCCTCCAGGCTCTGGGGTCAGGTGCATAGGCTCAGAGGGATCCAGGAGGAGAGGGAAGGTCACTGCTGTCAAAGCTCGCTGGCCTCCCACTCCAGACGCCAGCTCCCACTCCCGCACTTCTTACCTACTTACCTCCGCTCCCTCTTACCTACTTGTAGAATTCTACTGAAGTGTCAAGACCCAGACTAAAGAGCAGAACTTAACACAGTCAGTGTGGAAAGTCCCAGAGATTTTTGAGTGGGGATCTGTCATGACAAAAGAGGAATCAGGTATTGGGAGACATTTTAGGTCTAGTATAAAGTGTAAGAGTAAGTGTAAGTGTGAGTAAGAAAGTGGTAGAGACGAACGTGGTCTCCATTTTTGGTCCTTAGAAAATCCTTGACTAGTGACTCATGGACTACATAACTGAATGCATGTTAATGTCAAGAGCGTGCTGGAAGGTCCTCAAAAGAGGGAGCTGACGTCAGAGATGTCCTCATGACAGGAGAGCAAGGCCTGGCTCCCCACTTAAAATGCGAGCTCGTGTTCTCTAGAATCAAAGAATGAATTTTAGGAACGACTGACAGAGGTTTGAGTAGGAAATTTTTATTGAGAGAGAAAGCTTCTGCCTAAGAGAGACAGAAGGGGGAACCCGGAAAGGTGAGTAACCCACCCACCTTACTTTTCAGAGGGCTTTTATGGAAGAAAGCCAAGAGGTGGGCAGGTTTAAGGTGGGGGCTTCCAATATGATTCAAAAGAAATGGGCAAACCAATGGAATTATAACAAGTACAGTTGTTTAAGCAGTCTTGATCAAATGGGATCCAATGAGAAATTAAGTCATATAGGGTCCTCCCCATCAGGAGGCTCTTCCAGGTGGGTCAGATTCCTGGCCCTTTGTCCCAAGAAATTTATAATTACTACATTCCTGGGAAGGGAGGAGGTGAGTGTAGACCTTGACTCCCCACTGACTTAGCTATTCAGGAGAATGAACCCTTAATCGGTCACTGTTTTCCAGGATTTCCTGTAACAGTCTCCTTTCTTGTGAGTTTCCTCCAAGGGTCTGCCCAGTCTGTCCACCTGCCACATTTCTAACTAGCTTTTCTACCTATAATACTCAGACTATCACACTGTCCCCAGTGAGCTTCAAGCTAACCCCTCATCAAATCAAAGGAAAAGACAGTTCGAACAAACCTGGCCTTTGCTGTTTTAATTTTCAGTGACGTTGACCTCTCTGTCAAGCAGATCAAAAGGTTTGACAACTTGTCTCTTTGCGTGTTTTGGATATTGATTACATCTTTGTTTTTAGTGACTGTACAATTCCCATGGGGCATTGGCAGGGTTTTGGCAAAGGGTCAAAGGCTGCCAATGAGTGTGATGCTCATGGTTACTTTTTGCTCAGACTCAGAAAGCTCACCAGTTTTCTGAGTGGACAAAATTCCATTATGGCGGTGGGGAGGAAAGAAAAGAAACCATTAGGCCCACACTGGGGTTATGCCAAGTCCCTTTATAGATGTAAGAATGCAATGTTTTGCTTGTTTTTAATGGAGATGGGGCTCTGACCCAGGGTCCTTTGTTAGGCAAATGTTCCCCCACAGAGCTATGCCCAAAGTCCTAACACTTCCTGAGGCATCATTTCCAATAGTCTGTTCTGTGGCTGTGGAAGCAAACATCAGAAGAATCACATACTATATAACACTGGTTATTTATTTATTGGTTTCCTCTTAAACACTCGCTGAATTGTAAGCACCAATTTACTCATCAAAACACCCCTAGGAGATAGGTATTGTTATTTCTTCCATTTTACAAGTGAAGAAATGGAAGCTTAAAGCAGCCAGTATTTGCCTGGGGTTTCCTGGTTTGCCGGGCTTGCCTCTGGGATTAGGCTTTTGGAGAATACCCAGGTGTAACCTTAACCAAGCTCTTGTGGAATCAACTCCCAAAGCCTCTTCGCTCATGGATGGAGCTCTGGGGAGGTGACTGGATCACAGGGTCTGCTATTATTAGTGGATTGGTCCATTGGCGAGTTCATAGTTAAATGTGACATTGGGAGGTGGAGCCTGGTTGGAGGAAATGGCCCACTGGGGGTGTGGCCTGGATAGGCCCCTGGGTTGGTTGTCACGCCCCTGGAATCTCCATATTAATTGTTGACACTGTAGAGACAGGCTCAGGTTCACCCATACCTAACTCTCCGGAAATGCTACCATAAGAAACACCATCTAGTTTAGTAGGAACACAGGCAGAGAAGAGCTCTTGTCTGGCCCCCTGTCAGGGCAGCCTGGTGTCCTCTGAATAATCCTGATAAGAGGAGGCAGAAGAGTAATCTTAAATGTAAAGGACTGAATACCACAGAGGGCCGGCAGCCCCAGGTGTGTGTCCCCACAGAGTCACTTAGTTAATGGCCCCGAGCTTTCAGAGCTGGAGGCTCAGCTGTCACTGTCTTGCTTCGACATGCTCAGCACTTGGTTCTATTCCCGGGACTTGACTGTCCTGCATGAAGCCCCCAGGCCTCCCTAAAGCCTAGTAAAATACTCATATTCTCCCTTTCAGTTTTTAAAAGATGTAGTAAAACACACACTGGCAATTTCATGAGACATACATGTTCAGGTTGTAAAGTAATTCCAAAGCAAGTATCTGTGTCAGTCTCACCAGGCTGAGAACAGGAGCGGGGTGTCTGGGAGGGTGATCAGCACCTGCTCTGCTGGAGGAAGAGCCCTTCAGCCTATGACCCCTGCTAGAAGTGCCCCACCCCATCCATAAAGTGACTGCAGAAAATATGAAATCCACAGCTGGTGATGCTCTGGATTGAACTGTCAGGTTATCCAACACACAGGGAGAGGTACAGGTGCACCTCAAATGTCCCAGAGATGTAATCAGAAAACTCCAGGCTTGGGACCAGCTACAGGGCCAATGACGTAGTAGCTTAACACTAACAAATTGCAAAGAAAAAGGGAAGAGGAGGCATTAAGAGACAGATCGAGCTAGTTTGTATCCTGGTTGGAACAAAGCAATCATAAAAAATAGTTATGAGCCATTTGGGTACAGATTAAATATCTGATGATGTTAAGGAAATTGGTTTAGATGTGGTAACTGTACTGATAGTAAAATAAAGTCTTTATCTTTTAGAAACACATGCCTACCTACACAATGACACACGTCTAGAAGGTGGATAGAGTCTGTCCCCAGGCATGGGAGTGAGCTAGTGAGGGTATGAAGGCAGCTCCTTGAATCGCTGATTTGTAAGCATCAAAAGCATCTTATAGGCCACCATACTCAACTCCAAGCAATCTTTTCCTTCTCAGTGAGCCCTCAACACTTTCTTTGTTCACAGGTCACAGCACGAATTTAGTTGTTTGTGTTCCTCTGTCCTTTTATTCTCTACTCTCTCCTTTCTCAGAACTCACCAATGACTTGGGTGAGCACTTTGCTCTTGTGTTCTCCTCAGAACCGAGCCGACGGCCTGGGGCAGGTGTGCAGTGAACAGTTGTTGAATTAAATGGCAAGAGACTCTAGATCCATCAAAAATGCCTCTGGCAAATCACCCACACCCTGCTTCTCAATGAAGGCCAGCTTCTGAAGCAGGCATGATCTCCATTTTACACAGCAGGAGGCTGAGGCCAAGTGAGCTGTGAGTCCTGGGTACAGGTTTCTAACACCTCCCCCAAATGTCCTCTGCCACCTACCCATGTGGAAGAAGTCCGTAAGTGTCTGGCTCTCATTCAACAGCAGAGCGCCAGGATGGTTTCTCCTCACTTTCTCTTCTCCGGCTTTTCTCTGTGTGTCTGAGACCAGCAACAAAATCCTTGCTTGAGCAAGACCAGGATTTGTTTATAATTCCCCAGGAGCATGTGAATAGCAAGCACTAATGCTCTAGGAGGAGCGACAGCTGTGAGCAGAAAGGTGGTGCAGAGAAATGTAAAATGCTGGCTGGGGTTTGCTTCTGACCTTGTCTAACTTCCTCTGGCTGCAGCGCTCTGGCTGGGGAGAGGGCTGGGCCAGGACCATCCTTCTCGCGGGTACCACAGCAACGCTGCTTCTTTTGCACTTTCAAGACGATCCTCACAGTTGTCCTTGTCTATTTCTTAATGTCATTCTCAGTGTGTAATGTGCTGAGCATCACACAGTGAGGACAGGAGCCATTTGGAGGAAAAAGCAATCTGGAGATCACAGTGAACCAGCAATTGAACTAAATGAGAGGTGACGTCAGGAGCAAATGTGAAGTCAGGGGATGGGGCAGAGTAAGGGAAATGCACTTCTGTGATGGGGGGTGGGTCGTACTTAATCTGGCATCACTGTGATGCGCAATTTCCAGGGGTCCCAAGGAGAGAGGTGGGGACAGGGAGATGGCATCTAGCCTCAGCGTGACCAGGGCATAGCAGAAGTCTATTAAATGAAAACAGCAGAGTGAATGGGGAAGCTGAACTTACTTGTTAACCACAGTAGCCCTTCTCCATCAACTGAAAAGATTAAAGAAGAAGAAACTAGCCTCATCAAGAAAGTTCAATTAGAAGAACACTGTGATCGCGAGCCACGATCGCGAGCCAGAACGCGGCCCGCAAACAGGCATTTGTGCCTTCACTGGCTCATGTCTTTGAAAATAGAATAATTTCACGTTTCTCCGACATGATCTAAGCACAGGTGCACTCAGGGACATTTGGCTGAACTAGGAGAATTCCAGCTTTAACTTCCATTGCTCCCAAATGCTGTCTCCTGCTGAGAGCTCAGAACCACCCCAAGTGCACGTTCAGCAGCTTCCCTCCCCCACAGGACAGCATGGGGTTATTTTTATAGGAGCAGGTGTGATTTAACAGCCACTTGCTGGGCTCGCAGATGACCAAGCCGAGGCTGCTGTCTGCGGGCTCTGGCCCTGGGACAGAGCAACTGGCGCGGAGTCCGGGGCTGCGGTCAACATTCTCCAGTCACCCCAGCCCTGTGGACAGTTCCACGCGCTCACACTCGAGCACCACTAAACCCAGGGATGCCGAGGCCAGGTGTCAACCTGCTCTTCATAAAGAATTCCGGACTGAGATGCTCAGGAGGAGCCTCTGACTATGACCCTGGAATCTACTCCGGGAACTGGCCACAAAAGCTCACAGCACGGCCGCTTCCTGCTGCAACTCAGCTACTTCATCTCCTGTTTCAGCACTAAGGATAGAAGATCGATTCTCAGTAAGCATGGAGGGCCGCTCCACTCCAGCCACACGCAACTGATAAAAGACTTTTGCAGAGCTGCAAGGTTAATATTTTTCTGTAAATCTTCTGGGCTAAAAGGGATACAATGGGCCGACTGGAGGGAAAGACAGGGTCTGTGCAGGGAAAGCCACATGTGGCAAATTTCTCCTCTTTATCACGGACATAGACTAAGTTGACAAAGGAGCAGGAGTTACATCCACTCCGCACTGGTACCATAATTCTCTCATTTCACATTCATGTAAAATGACCCATTAAGTTCTGCACTCCATGCTCAGTGCTGCAATTAAACCCAAAGATAAACAAGCCACCCCTGAAGGTAGCTCTCAGACAGGGAGGACGTGCTGCTGTGTGCACTGGCATCAAGGGAATTCGGAGATCGGCGGCCACTGCTTTGTCACTGGGATCACCCAACAAGGTTGGGGTAGATAGCAACTGTTTTTGGACCATGGATATTGCCTCTTTTCCTGAATTTTATGAGCCCCCTGCCAGCCTCCTCCTCCTCAGCATCTCATGACTGAGGTGTACACTAGAGATCATCGGGAGTCGCTCATCTTCATTACCGGGGGGTGGAGGTGGGTGTGTGTATAAACTGGACAGGGCGGGGAGGCGCCCAGTGAACGCGGCCAGTCGGGGCGGACACTGCTCGTGGGTGCTGAACTCGAGCAGAACTGCTTTCCTCAATGTCAAGAGACAAGACCCAGGTCAAAGCTGGTTTTTAAGCAGAAAACTGCTGAATGTGGACCCTGAATTATTCATATTTGGGGTCATAAATAATGTATGGAGTGTTAGTATCAGATTTATAAATGCGTCCATAGCCCCAGGAGTGATTAGTCACTGCTCCACGATGCCCAGAGGTAACAGATTACCTGGCCATGGTGTCCTTGACTAGTTCCTGTCCAGAGACGGCTTTCCAGCCGAGTGTCACGCCCTTCCTGTCTCTGTAGTCTGGGGTTAAATAGCGGATGACTAGGTGAAGAAGCACCACTGCGGAGCCGTGTACTTTCAGCCGCTGGCCTTAACACAAAATGTGAAGCCTGCAGTGTGTGTCCCCTGCGCTAGGGCAGAGTCCAGGTGCGGGACGCCACGATGCAACACCCAGGGTGAAGAGGTGAGAGCCGGGGCGGGAAAGGAGGGGAGAGGAGAAGAGGAAGCAGCTGGTTTCTACCAGCCAGGGTGTACTCCTCCCATCTGCGGAAATCAGACATCCTTTGAAGCACCGTTCTGTGCCCTGAGGAGGAGGCAGGAGGGAAAGCCCAGCCCAGAGCCCTTGGCAATGCTGGGAGCTGTTCGCAGGTCCCTCCAGCCCAGACCCTGCCCCGCACACTGCTTTTCTTGTCTTTCCACTGGACTCTAGTCCAACCTTGTTCCCAAAGTCAAGCCTCGGGGTGCGAAGCAGCAGCGCCCCCCTCTGTAGGTGGACAGCGCGGGCACTGCAGCTCCTGTGACCCAGAGGGACAGAGGTGCGGCCTGAGCTCCTGGTGGCTGGTCCTTGGAGCAGCCGTGCTACACTGTCTGCGGAGTCCTCTGCTGGGCGCCTAGCAGGCCCAGCGGGATGGAGCAACCTCGCCACCCACGGCCAAGTGGCTCCAGGCTCCAGACAGGCTCAGCCTGGGAACTGCTGTGCTGCGTGGCAGCTGCGTGGCGCTCGCTCCTGGCAGCGAGGGAAACAATAACATTATTGCATTTTTACAAGCGGGGCAGTGACATGTGGATGCAAATGCTCATTTCTGACAACACCGAGAAAGTGAACCGGCTCCGAAGGGAGTGGGAATGTAGCCGGAGAGCGATAACTGTTAGGCTGCTGAAGACTCCGACAGACAGCCGTAACTCTGCTGTGATTTTATCGGCCCGAAGCCAGTGAACCCCTGTGGAGCCATCCTACCCTGCCCTGTAAGAAGGGAGAGCCGCGGGGGTGAGCGGTGCGCATGGGCGGAGCCTGCCTAGACCGGCTCCAGGGAAGAAATGGCCGCTCTGCCAGGATCCGGTGGGGGACAGCCGCGCGGTGGTCCAGCACCGCCTGCGTGTCCTCCAAGAAGGAGCAGGCCTTACGCAGGCTGCCCGCATACCAGTTTGGATAAGAGCAGGTGACGCTGGAGCATTTTGGACAGGCCCGTCCTAGGATGCCTTGACGGGACACTGCTGCGACTCTGGCTGTGTAGAGGGATCCACATTTTACCCAGTACTGTGCCCCCTCGGTCTAATCAGGAAACCAATGGGCCAGAGGAGAACCGGGCTAAGCACCACCAGTCAATCCATGTGATGCTCAGACTGAGGCCTGCAGGGAGAGATGGCCACAGCCCGTCCAGTTCTCTCTCCGTCTCCTCTAGACTAGAGAATTCTCTAAGCCCGGCCACTAGCCCGGTGGATCTGAGGCCATGAGGTTGGAAAAGGCCATGTGGGATGAATGCAAGAATGCAACATGGAGAAGAGCAGAAATCAGGACCACACAGACGAAAGAGGGAGGAGGGGGAGAGAGAGAGAGAGAGAGAGAGACAGAGACAGAGACAGAGACAGAGAGAGATACAGAGACAGACAGGGGGAGAGACAGAGAGAGACAGAAAGAGAGAGAGACAGACAGACAGAGGGAGAGAGAGACAGAGAGAGATAGAAAGAGAGAGACAGAAAGAGAGAGACAGAGACAGAAAGAGAGATAGACAAAGGGAGAGACAGAGAGACAGAGGGAGAGAGAAAGGATTGAGAGAGAGAGAGAGTAAGAGAGGGAGAGAGAGGAGAGAGACAGAAAGAGAGACAGAGAAAGAGAGGAAGAGACAGAGGAAGAGATAGAAGAGAGAGACAGAGTGAGGGAGGGAGAGAGAGAGAGACAGAGAAAGAGAGGAAGAGAGAGAGGAAGAGAGAGGGAGAGAGAGGAGAGAGAGGCAGAAAGAGAGACAGAGAAAGAGAGGAAGAGAGAGAGGAAGAGAGAGGGAGAGAGAAACATACAGAGAGAGAGAGAGAGAGAGAGAGAGAGGGTGGGGAGGACAGAGGACGGGTGGGCCTGGAGGGAGGCTGAGGACAGCAGCTGCTTCCGTGTCTCGCCCCCCCTGGGTCCTGCAGCTCTCACAGATGCACATCTGGGCTCTCTTCCTGTGAATCCTTCCAGTGACCACCCTCACCCCACCTTCCCCCTAAGCGATCGGATGAGTCTATTTCTTGCAGCCAAAAATGTCTCAGTGAAAAGTATGGCCAGGGAAAAATCATGAGTGCAGCCACGCAGAGAAGCCACATTCAAACATCAAAATGAAATTTGGAACAGAGCTTAGCGATTGTGGAGTTGATGAGAACAGAGTTCAGAGTGTACAAGGAGGGTTTAGAACAGCTCTTGTCAAACAATTTCTGGTGACAGCCCCCTTTGCAATACCCTAAGACCTGACTTTCTAATATGCAAAGTACACTTAAAATGCAGCCATGTCAAACTACTGTAAAACTCGTGCCATTTAAAAACCACTCGGCAGGCTGGTGACCTGCTCACAGGCCACACAGGGCCCACAGTGGTCTACAGGGTCGTCACGGGGAGCTGGAGGGTCTGAGGCTTCTCTTTACTAGGCGCCACCTGCTGGGAGGGTGCACAAAGTGATAGCTCTCAGCTTGGGGTCCTGCTGCCTCCACCTCCTTCGCAGGATGCCAGGATGCCAGGATGCCAGCAGCAGCTCTGTGGGAGCTTTGTGATGCGGAGGAAGCCGGTTCTCTGCAGAAGTCCTTTCACACATCTGATGTTTGAGCTAGTTTAGCAGTGCTTGGGTGTGTCTGCTGAAGAACGGCTAGAGTCTGGGCCTGCACAGGACAGATGAAAGGGCACTGGAGAGGGACACTGGGCTCGGGGCCCAGCCGAGCCTGAAGTGCGAAGGGACAGCCAGATAATGTAACCTCTGACAAACTGCTGCAGCTTCCGCGTCGCCAGTGCAGACTGAACTGCCTACATCCATTTAATTAGATTTTAATTTCTCTTTATACATTTGGTTTTCAAATTCTAAGGAGTAATTATTTCCAGTATCAATTGACTGGAAGGAACAATCCTCAATGTAGAATAAGCAGATTAAGGAGGTTTGTCTCATCCCTGTTCAAACAGCCTGGCGAGAGTGGCCGGGGCCTTGGCGGCGCTGGGCATCACAGTGCGTGGAGAGAGGGAGCTGCACGGAGCACTTGGGGGCGGAGGTGCGGGAGAGCAGAACTCGCTGCGCCTCTGTCACTCTTCAAGTCTGAGGCTGACAAAAGAAATGGAAAATCGCAAAGTAACGTGATAAGGTGGGTACAGCGTAGGCTGCTGTGTGCAGGAGCACAAGGGGCAGAGCCTGATGCTTCTGTGCAGGCTTCTGTGTGTCCGTGGCTGCGTAAAAATAATAGCCCCCAGGCTGACTGCCTTAAACCTTGGGAAGAGTATCAGTCAACTTCCAATGGAATCCCTACAAGATGTTTTGTGTTACATGACACAACTTCAGTTAGCTTATTTTGAACTCAGAACACTGGAGAAAACATCCCAACCAACATGATAGAGCTCACTGATGATAGCCAGTTAAAATGATCTCATCTTATAAAAAGCTTCTGCACAGTATGAGAAACCATCAACAGAGTAAAAAGACAACCTACAATATGGGAGAAAATTTCCAGCAGCTCCTTAGACAGAGGACTACTATCTAGAATATATAAACCACTTTTTAAAAGTCCCCTGTAATTTAAAGACCCAGTTCAAAAATGGGCATCTGAAATGAACAGACATTTTTCAGATGAAGAAGTAAGAGCAGCTAAGAATATATGAAGAAATGTTCAAAATCACTAGTCATTGAGAGATGCAAATGAAAACAACATGAGATTCTACCTCATGCTACAAAGAATAGTCACTGTCACAAAATCAACCAACAACTAGTGCTGCAGAGGCTGCAGGGAGAAAGGACCCCTTCTCCTCTGTTGGTGGGAATGTAGACTGGTGCAACCACTGTGGAGATTCTTCAAAAACACTAGGCTTAAGGGTCCTATTTGACCCTGGTATTTCCCTGCTAGGAATATACATGAAAGAATAAAAAGATTTGTATCACAGTGATGTGCAACCTGCTACTGGTACTATGTTTTGCCAAGTGCTGTAACCCTTTCTGAAGAGTAGCCAGTGACCGTCCCTGCCCCTCTACTACCCTATAGTGTGTACTTCAAGGGGAGGGAATCAGAGAAGGTTAAGAGCAAGGGATTTGTTGCATGGGAATCAGGGCTACTCCAAGAATTAGCTGTGTGATACTACAAGAATCACCGCACCTTGTTCCCCCTCTTCTTGCTCCTCCTCTTTTCCTCTCTACTGCTCCTCCAGCCCTTCTGCCATAACGTTCTGCCTTGGAGCCAGACAACCATGGACTGAACCCACGGGAAACCATGGCCCACATTATACCTCCCTTCTTCTAAGCTGTGCTGTGTACTGTGCCTCAGCAACAGGAAAGTTGACTAATACACCTGGCACATTCTCTATATACCTGTCAGGTATATAGGACACAGTCTAGAACAAGACAAAGATACAAAGTGTACAAATGCAATCGAACTCAAGACAGTTACATACCATGAGTGACAGGAAGTCAAAGAAGACATAGATGTCTTGGCAGTAGAGTTATGTGAAGGTGGTGATGGGCGAGCTGGCCCTTGAAGGATGATGGATGGGTAGATCATCGGATGGAGCTAAGGAATGGGCAAAAGAATTCTAGACCATTTTCAGGCAGAATATGAAGATGGAGAAGTGCCAGAAATCATTTCATTTAATCAATATACAAGGTACAGGAGAGAAGACTTGGGGGATAAAGCAGAGCAAAGGTTTGTGATAAAAGACCTTAAATGCTGGATTGAACAATTCATCCTTAATTCATCAGTGGAGAGCCACTGAGGATTTGGTAAGGGGTATCTAATCACAGCTGTGCTGAGGGAGGAAGAGTAATTATTCTTATGATGACTGAGAAGGGAGAGAGATGGGAGGTGGGGAGTATGGAAAGAAGTTGCTAGAATATTTTAGGTGAGGATTAATGTGGGTTTAAACAAGAATGGCTGCAGAGAAACAAGATAATGAGTAATCTAAAGGACATGATAATTGATTGCTATAGAAAAAGGAACATTCAAAGATGAGACCAAAGTCCCAGCCGAGGGGAATAGAAGACTGATGGAGTAATCAGCTAACAGTAGAACAACTGGTGTGACAGCTCGAGGAGGATGGTTAATAGGGGCTGAAGTGCCAGTGAGGGCTTAGGTAATAGGGGCATGAAGACAGGAGTTAAGACTACGTATCACCCCTGAGTTGAGTTATTTTCCATTGTACTTGCAGCTTCTGGCTCTGTGCTTAAAGCATGGTAGGTTCTCAAACACTGGTTTTTATTGGTTCAGACAACTTCCTTCTAGTCAAGCCAAACCGCTGTGATATCTGTAGTTTGGGTTTCCTCATCTCTCAACCCCAGCTCCCTCAAAGGGTGAGAGTGTTCACTTGGGGTCCCGGGCTCCTGCTCCACTGCTCAGCAGGGCCTCTGCCCCTGCAAGTGGCCTCCTCTTGGTTTGGGGCATCTCCCTACACGTGTTATTGCCGTGGCTTCCTCTTGTCACATCAGCCACTCACTTAACAATGTCCTGGTCTCCAGGTTGTTCCTTTGCTCAGCATTTACCAACCCAAGGCCGTCTGATGCCATCAGATGGCTGAGAAGAGACCACGCTTCATTCTGCCTCACTGTTGTGGGCTTGTGGCTGAGTGGGAAGAGCACTGGTCCATGAGCCTCACAGAGATGGGCTCAAGCACAGCAGCAGTCTCACCAGCCCTGGGCCCCAAGCCAGTCACTGCCTCCAAACACCCTCACTGGCATCTGGTTCTTCATCTTTAGGACAGACTTAACTTCTATATAGGTTTTTAAGAGGTTGAGTAGGGTGAAGAATTTGGAAGACCTGCTGTAATCACACCACTAGCTCCACAAATGGCTCTTGTTTGATCATGGGGGTGATGCAGATTGAGGGTCTTCTGGGGAACAGAATTGAGTGGCAGCTCTGAAGTGAATTCAGAGCCTCTCTGGCTACCAGAGCTTCCTGCAGAACTGAGCCAGTTGTTCCTGCTCTTTTGACCCCCAGAACAAGTGACTACAGAGCATTTTCCTCAACAAGCTTCAATAGGCCCCTCATGAGGAGGCAGATGCGGTGTCACCTCTGTCTTTGGACCCTGTTGGGCCTTCCCATTTCTCATATGTCCAGCTGCGGTAGGAACCTCCCAAAGGTGTGGAGCAGAAGATGGCAAAGGGGAGTGAGCACACAGCACAGGAACAGGCTGCCTCAGCCATGGTACCTGGTGGCTCGGGGCCTGAGACTTCCCCTGCTCTCCAACAGTGATGTCTCTGAAGCGAGCTACCTAGGAAATCATCTTGATGAACCGTGCATTACCTAGGGAGACAGCTATTTTTCATAGCAGCCATTCAGAAAAGTGAAGGGGAGACTGTGAGTTGAAAATGTTCTCCAGTGGATCTTTTGGAAGACGAAGAAATGGTAGAAATCTCAGCCTGGAAGATCACTCCATTTTCCTCCTTTTCTCTTGGAATCTCCTGGGCCCTTTAATGCCATACAAAACCAAATATTTTAGATTACAAAGGCAGCAACCAGTGGGACTCATTCCAGGGCTCAGAAAGAGAACTGCATTCTCTGGGTGGTAGTCCCAGGCCCCAGAGGTTTCTTCCTACTCTGTTCTTTCTCCTGAAATGGAGCCAGTTTCATCCTGCAAAGAGTATGCCCAGAATCCTCCAAGACTGCTCAAAGTCTGGGGGACACAGCCAGTGTTCTTCAAGTCTGTGGTGGAATGGAGGGTCGACATCCTTTCTGCTGGGTTGCGTGAGCCAGGCAGCAGCAGCCTGGAGACAGCTTTGGGTACAAATGCTTGCTGCCTTCAGCTTAGCTTTACTTCTCATTGCTTTGTTTCATCAGAAAACTCTTCAAGGAAGTTATTTTTCTCTGTTCTTCAGCCCAGTGTATGACCCAGAGAGGGTAGAATAATCATAATAAGGGGCCATTTTCAATTGTCATGTAGTTTTTTAGTTTCACCTTTCCCTCTCCCTGTTCAGTCTCAAGCCAACTGTCATTTCCTTTGGCAAGGTACAAAGATCTCTTCAAGCCAGTTTTGTCTTATTGGTGATTTGTTTGGAGCCATAGACATTTTAGTGATTTGTGAGCCTGAGTCAACTCCAAAGGCGGCAGCTCATCAGAGAATCTCTGATATGATGAATGGGCCATAGTGATGATGTGACCATGGTCTAGAGTCCTAGGGCACCAGGGAGAAACTGAATAGCACTGTTTCTGTGCTCTTGTCCTGCCCATCTGCAGCTGGACAGAGCCAGTGGTCACTGGACCACACGTGGAGGCGCTGTATGTCATCCTGGGCCAGAGCATTGGATAGCTAGAGCTAGTGTTTGAACCTTGCATGTCTCTGATGCTTGGTGTAAAGACTGTAGAATGTCTCTTCCAGAAGGTACAGATTCCAGATGCAGCAGCTGCTGTCAGCTCGAACCTATGGAACAGACTGTCCTGGACAGATCTACCAGCGACAGTAGATTTTGCAAAGAAGAGACTTTAAGTGTTAAGCCACTAGAATGCTCAGCTTGTTACTGCAGCATGGCATGGACAGTCGTGACTAACATATCCACTAAAGTTTAAAGTTGGAAGAATCTTAGA
Organism: Petromus typicus; assembly: GCA_004026965.1. NCBI lineage: Eukaryota > Metazoa > Chordata > Mammalia > Rodentia > Petromuridae > Petromus > Petromus typicus. Next base: position 17,895 of record PVIR01001280.1, on the reverse strand, counting down.
TATTGGTCTACACTCACCAGGTCCATACAAATGAGGTGACAGAGACTGATGACACTTAATATGGGAATTCTGAGGCCTTTCCACTGCCACAGAGCATCTTTTCTATCAATTTATATAAAATTACAACATCACTTCTCTGTTAACTACAAATTCCTGATTAACTGAAAAACAGACACATTATTTGGTTATATTTATTCTTCCTCCCTCCTGCCCTTTCTCCTTCCCTCCTTCTCATCCTCTGACAGAATCACTCATCAGTGATCTTAGCTGTCCTGTTCTGTTTCAGAGAAAGCAAGATGGTGCTGCTGGGCTCTGCACATGTAATTTCCTTGTAATACCCAGCCTGACATACATCTTGGGGTAGATGTGATGAAAATATGTCAGAAGTCTAGATTCCTTTTTTTTCAGGTTTTTGGAGACAGGGTCTCACTTTGTAGTTCAGGCTGCTCCTGAACTCAGCCTCAAACTCAGCAATCCTCCCACCTCTGCATCCTGAGTGCTGGCATTGAAGCACCATGCCCAGAACTGTGGTACATGGTACTGATTGCTGGTGGGCATGAGTCATCACACCCAGCATTGTTGTATGTGGTTACCTGGGATCAAACCTGGGACCTTGTGCTTGCAAGGCAGATGCTGGACCCACTGTGCTAAGTCCCCGGCCCTGGATTCTTAAAGTAACTCCAGTGTTCTATATTCTCTTTAGCCTTCTATCCATATTATCCACACTATTTTGATACAGTGTGTGTGTGTGTGTGTGTGTGTGTGTGTGTGAAGGTATTATTTACTTAGAAGCCTGATATATAATGGCAAAAATCAAACTCTGAACAAAATCTGAGAGGGAATATTCAAAGTAAGTCCTCAAGATTGTAAGCACATAAAATTGCTTACATTTGGAGGCAAGAAAAGAAGAGTTGGAGGCTGAAGACCTGGGAGAAGCTGGTGTGGGTCAGAACCAGGGGAGCTGTGGGTCCATCCAGGAGTTGCCAGAGAAGCACAGCCAACACTTCGGCTCATGTGTTACATGCTGCTGGATGTGATTGTACAAGTAGCTCAAATTCGTGGGTGGAGCCTGGGCAACACACCCTCTCCAATAAATGGAGATTGAAAATCCTCTAACCAGGCTAGTGATTTAGCTCAGTGATTCCAGCGCCTGCCTCGTACTCACAGGTCTGGAGTTCAATCCCAGATAATCACATACAACAATACTAGGCATGGTGACTCCTGCCGACCAGCAATCAGTGCCCCATACCACAGTGCCAGCTGTGGTAAGAAAGAAAGAGAAATTGCTCTAAGCCACTCCATCTCCAACAGTCATAAACCATGTCAACCTTTAGTCCTGCTTTTCCTTGTTGCTATGGGTTAACTTTTTTGGAGTGTTTTGTTTATTTGTTTTACCTAAATACATCATTACTACATGTCACCATGGATGGTGTGGGCACACTGAGATTACCTAGAGTCACTCTTACAATTATCTGCCAAATAAGTGGAAGTTGACCCATCTAGCTCAGGTACTAAGACTTAAAGTCATGCACACCAAAAAGTTGCAAAAAGGTTACACAGTTCAGCCCTTTGTGGAGAGCAGGGAAGGCCTGCTGCCAGCCCCAAGTGGCTTGAGACAGCCTGGAGTCTAGAGCCAGGGTCTGGTCAGGGGTGGCACTGGGATAGTTGCCATATGGGCACAGTATTTGGGGGCATGAAGGCAGGAGCTCAGTGTTTTGTAGCAGCGTGTCTTGGTGTAGGCATGTAGGGAACTAGGGGAGGGTGGCTTAAAGACTATCCACATCAAACACCAAAAACGGGGGCCACCCTGTCCATCGCACACTATTGCTGTCATGGCGACTTGCCCATCTGTAAAGTTAGCAGAGCGGCTTCCCACCCCAGTGCCCACTGCTCCCAGCAGGTCTCACCCCTCATGGTTTTCTGCCCAAGTTCAGCTCCGATCTCATCCTTCCTTCTCTGCAAGGGAGAAGCCATTCTGGGCAGCAGTGTGCTGGCCTCACTTCAGTGACAGCAGGGGGACAGCAGGAGAGAGCTTCCTGTTACTCTTAAAGTGGCAGTGATCAGCAGGAAGTCAAAGGATTAGGCTTTTTGAGAATTCTTAAAATGGAATTTAGAAAATTAGAAAAAGGAAGAGGAACGCCGGGGTGGGAAGGGGTAAAGGTTTCTATAAAGGAGGACAGAATTAGGCTGTCTTCTCTATCTAGTTGCTCTAGGTCACTGAATGTCTTTCCATTGCTAGGGATGTTGGCTTCCTCGGGCCATTCTGTCGGACACCCTAACGACTGGGATAGGAGGACAACGGCAGAGAACAGTCAGTGCATGTTAAATTCCCAGGCTCTTCGGTTTTCTTATCCGTATGACTCAGGTTTGCTCCCTTCTCTAAAGGGAGCTGGTGCGCTGCTGGTCAGGCTTCTTTGTTCCTGACAGACAAGCTCACAAAACTCTCCTATTGAGGACTTTAATTGGCCTTCTGATTTGTGTGTATGTGGAAGGACCTTCTTCGGCTTTCTTCATAAATACTTTCTTTTTCTCTAGACTAGAGATATGGCCTCAAGCTTTATAATGGATTCTACATGCAGAGAAAGAAAGAAAAATTATTTTACAGGTCTTTCTTCTCTGTTAGTTTGTAACACAAAGAAACATTCTTGTCAGCCAAGCATTTTACCAGTTCTAAAGTAACTGCTTCATCAAACGAAGGAGCAATGAGATTAAAAAAGTAGACGAAGACACTAAGGTCACTAGGCCGCTCCCTGACTATTCTCATGTAAGACTTTCCTCTTCTTCTACTTGACCTTTTCCTGTCACCTCTTCTACTTCACATTTGCTTCAGTTTCACTATTTTAATGTCCAAAAGAGCTGAGCTGTATTCAGCTATTTTCAGATCTTTTGTTGCACTTGGATTCTGGTAAATAGATCAGGAGGGTTTAGAGAATAATCTCTCCATTGGCACAATTAGAGCATGTCAAGGAGCTCAGAAAAGATGCATACATGATTATTTAAGGCTTAACTGGCTAAAAATATCTCTTACTGCCAATTCATGGTTATAGGGATGGCAGACATTTGTAAGGCAGGAAACTTTATAAATCAGAGATCTGGTGTTGAACTAATGTTAAAGAGAGAGCTTTGGCCAGAGGACCCAGGAAGACTGGAAGCCCTCGTGGTAATTATTTCTTCCTGCGGGTGAACTCTAGGGAGACATAAGCACTGGGCAGTGGCTGGCCACCCAGAGTGGTGCTTCGTGACACCAGGCAGAACTTAAGTGCACTGGGTACTTTGCTTTTCTTAGGCTGGAAAACTAATTGACATTATTATTGCCCAAGTTGTACCCATCAGCACCAGAGCAAACGTAACAGAGAAAGAAAAGCCAAAACAGTGCCCAGTAATTTACCCAGTCACGATTCTGTGTCCTGCATCGAGGCTAAAGAAGAACTAACGGGAAGTGATCTCCATGGAGACCAGGAGAGAAAAACACCTGAAAATGAGGTATTCCTAGAGGAAACAAACTTGTCACTTCCTGTCCTCCTCCTACTCTCTTTCTTGGTTTAACTCTAAAGTTGGACTTCAAATCTACCATACAAGTCTTCCTATTTCTGAGAATAATTCACAGAATGAATCACTTTTCAGACCCGCCCCATGTTTCCACTGACTGTGCTGCCAGGTGGTCCCTTCATTTCAGAGAGAAGATTTTCTATAAGGAATCTCCGTAGCTTTAATAGGTGCTACCCACACTCATTGTCCATGTGTACATAAAAGATCTTCTAGGATCTCCACGTGTATGCTGAGGCACTCTTACTACTGCTGACCATCATGTCTGCTTTGTTCCCTGAGAGGGAGGGTGGCACCTCCTCTGTTCTGCCACCCTCTTGCCATGATGAATAGCTCAGTCTTCACTAGGAACCAATAAACCTAACTTCTCAGTGGCTTACAACAAGAACAATTATTTCTCCCTCTGCTGCACATCAGTTGCACAGGGCTTGCTGCATCTTCTGCGTTCTCAGAGCCAGGATGAAGGAATAGCTCTTACCCACGCCTGATGGCCAAGAGAAAAGAGCACCAAAGGAAATGTGTGACAGCTCTTGACAGCTCTGCTTGGAAGTGCCATGTTGCATCAGCTCACCCTATTGGCCAAAAAAAAGTCATGTGAACAACCCCTGCATTAATGAGGTGGAAACCATCATCATTTCATAGGGAGAAGATAGGGAGTGACTGGGGACAGTGATAAGGTCTCCCTTGGGTTAAAAAGGGTAAATGGATTGGGAGCCCTTGACTGACAAATGACTGGGAAATAGTAATTGGCATCATCAAGCCCTTGACTATTTCTCATGGGAAGATTTGTCTATAACTTCTCTCACAATTGGAGATGAGTTTTCTTCTCAGAGCCTTCAAAATGTGCAATACTACATGGGTGGAATGTTCGTCTTGATATTGGCATCCTGATCCCCTGGTTATGATGTCAGGAGATGAGGTTTTGGAGAGATAGTTAGACCATCAGAGTAGTGCATGTGGTCTCAGACAGCTTTCTTCTGCCACAAAAGATACAAGCAGAAATCAGCAGTCTGCAAGTCAGAAAAGGGCTCTCACCAGAACCAGCTGCTCCAGCATGCTGATATCAGGCTCTGGCCTCCATTACTGAGTCCTCGACATGCATGAACTACCTACCCTCTCTGTAGTACTTTCCTCCCACAGTCCACACTGGCTAAGCCCATAGCTATCCTGGTCCTGTTACACAGATTCTCAGACACATTAGAAGTGTAACTTTTTCTCATAATCATGACTCTTGGGCTGTGTTGTGACACAGAAACACTGCTCTGGGGAATTTATAAGTATAGGTTTCATACCTTTTCTTTTGGTGACCCCCAGGCTGTGCAGCTTTTGAGCTCAAGACTGTATTTTCTAGCTGTTCCCAGAACACTGGACTCTTCACTGTCATATCTTGGTAATGAAAGCAAGTCTTCCTTTAGCCCTCACATCGCTTGGAGTTTATTAGAAATTCAGAACCTGGGCCCCATCCCAGGCCTTTTCAATCATATTCTGCATTTTAATCAGTCTCCTAGGTGTAAATACACATTTCAATTTTGGAGAAGCTGCTCAGTGGCTATGAACCTTGAGGACACACAAGCGCCACCCACGGAGCATCGCAAACCTGATGTTGATCCCAGCTCCCTCCACCCCCTCTGGCCTTGACCTGACTGTGGTCTGGGCACTGGAGGTTTGACAGATTCCTAGGTATTTCTGATGTACAGCAAGCACTGAGACCATCTGCTATCTGGCAACTTTCTCCTGGCTGCATGAACTTGCTGGTTCCATGACTAGGAAGGAAGCTTCCTTACAGTTGTGCACCTATGGCAGTTGCTGACCATTGGCATCAGCCAGGCTGGGAGAAACCAACACGGGCTGGAGGAACTTGGACTATACAGAAATGCTAACATCTCTGGTTGTTAAGGAGCTACTATGGGCCAGGTACACTGTCTCCAGTCCTCACATACCTGCTACTTGTTTAAATTTAAGAGTTTCAAAGAAGATGAGAAGGTTTTTCAAGATCACACAAAGTGTAAGAGGATGAACGGGAATTTGTATTTGTCTTTAATTTCAAAACCATGGACCTTTTCTTCCAAGGCCAGGGAACTTCGGTTCCCATCACATGAGCTGTGATGATCAGACTTTGTAACATCTGTCATGGCTACACATACCCTCTTGTCCCTCTCTTCCAGTTGGGGTAGGTCTGTCTTGGCAAGACTACAAGGGTAAGGGAAAAATTCCCTCCTCCAGTTCTTCAAAGGCAATAATTTTATAGTGGGATGAACTGGATCAGCACAAGGACATTTCAGTGATTTTACAAATCACATGGTACAAACTGATCAATGCTGAGACGCTGCTAGGCTCTCTTGGGAAGGGCAGAATTGGGGGTGGAGTGAAGATGATTTCTCAGCATTTATTCCTTAACAGCCAAAAGGACGTTGCTTCTGGTGCCAAGCATGCTGGGACAGCTGGGCCTGCAGTTAGGTCTCCAGGCCCAGCTGCCCAATGCACGGCATAGATTTGAGGAAAAACTGACGCAGATCTCAGAGAGAGAAATGGGGCCAGGACAACCAGTGCTAGCTCACCCAGCAAAGGCCCGCGCCAGTGCCAGGCACTGATTTGTATTGGCAGTCAATTGGGATAAGGGCCAGCAATGTGGGGTTTCCATGGAAATTAATGTAAACAAGGCTCATAAAGGACAATACAAAGATTCTCAAACTAGGAACAGAATAGACAAAATGTATGGCTGCAGTTAGAACACTGTCCTTCTAGTCAGAAGTTTTTACCTGTGGAAACGGAATCTGGGTGTGAGTTTCTCTGACCTTGGCCTGCGAGCTTTGAGAGACTCACTTCTGAGAACAAGCCAGTGGTGGGTTAACTCCTCACAGCCAGCTTTGGGCCCAGTTAATATTACCGTCTCTGCAAGGAGCCTCATTTCTCATGATCTTCACCACCGTGTCCTGCTGAACTCGATGTTAACTTTGCTCATTTTACGGATGTGGAAATGGGAGTTGGGGTATAAATTGCCCAGAACAGAACAACCATAAAGAGCAGAACTGGTTGGGAGACACAGGCTTGAAGCCTGTGCTATGCTATTTCTTTTCCTTTTATTTTCATCTCTCTTTCTTTCCTTCCTTATCTCTCTCTCTCTCTCTCTCTCTCTCTCTCTCTCTCGTGCTAGGGACATAGCTCAGGCTTCATGAATGCTAGGTAGTTTCTCTATCCCTGGGCCACATCCCCACCTGACTTAATTTCCTAAGTGCACTGTCTTTTGGTTGCGTTTCATCTGGAGTCATTCCTACACATTTTCTTTGAGACAAATTGTTCAGCACCACTTGTTATTGTGAGGGGCTTTTTTGTTTTGTTTTTTTTTTGTTGTTGTTGTTTGAGACAGGGTCTCGCTTTGTAGTTCAGGCTGGCCCTCAGCTCAGCCTCAAACTCACATCACAGCAATCCTCCTGCCTCTGCCTCCCAAGTGCTGGGATTACAGGCATGAGCCACCACACCTAGCACTGTGGTATGTGGTACTGATTGCTGCTGGGTGTGAGTCTCCATGCCCAGTGTTGCATGTGGTTACCAGGGGATCAAACCCAGGCCCTTGCACTTGCAAGACAGGCGCCGGAACCACTGAGCTAAATCCTCAGCCTGATATTGTGGTTTTTAAAGGAAATGGAAGAGGTTCAGGTAAACAAATGAGATGCAAGTTTCCATCGACCATCAGTCCTAGGAAGACATGCTGGTACCAGGGCACCTTGTTCCTGTGCTTATTTAACCTTTTCATAGACAGATGGAGAGAAGTGACCTTGTTACTTGGAGGACGGAACAAACATAGTCTGGGATTGGGGTCCAGTTGTTCAAGTTGTGGAATGCAACTTCCTAATACCTGGAGCCTTGAGGGATTTTGCACGTTACAGAAACTTTGGGCCAAGGGAACCACTTGTCCTGCAGGAAGCTGAACTTAGCACCCACCCCAGCGTAGTTCGTTCATTGTCTCGCTACCTAGAGGAAGCTCCAGGGCCAGCTTCGGTGAGAGAATCTGTGAACCTGAGAGCGGAGTTATAAATGGCAAGGTAGGCAAGCGCACTAGACATGCCTGCCAACCAATAGAGGTAACTGCTTGTGAGAAAAGAAAGAGAGGAAAAGACACAGGTCTGCGGCGTGGCAAGCTCTGCCTCCTTACTTGGCTCTCCCATTTCCTTCCTCTCTTCTTCCTGGCTGGTGGGTACAAGAAGGGGTCAGTCCTGCAGAAATACCAGAAGGAAATATGAAGAGGGTGGATGTATATTTGCTACAGATGGAGGGAGGATTTGAAACAGGTGAAACTTAGAACATTGTGATCTCACATGTTTGCTCCCCCGAAGCTGCAGTGGCTGGGCAGAGCCCTCCTTTCTCTGAACAACCTCGTCTCAACTCACCCTCCCGCTTCCCCCTTTCCTAGGGAACCTACAATAAATACATATCCACAGTTTATTCACAACCCTTTCCTGCATGTCCTCCCATAATTCAGCTCAAGGAAATTCAATATACTTTTAATTTCTGGTATGAATCCTACCATATCTCTCTGAAGGTCCTGTCTTTTAAAACTCAAAATACTGGAAGGGCCTTTGGTTGTTGTTGCTGTTATTTTTTTCCCTTATTGTTTTCTGCTATTGTCTCTTTCTGCTGAAGGTCCTGTGGCCCAAATATAAGATGAGCAAGAGTCCACTGTGTGACGCTCCATTAATATTTCAAGAGTATTATATTTATAACATTAAATTCATTTTTCTTTGGTTGTAGGTGTTGTCATTTGTCACGTTTAGTGTCAGATGAGTCCACCACGTGCAGAGGTGTTTCCATTAAAGATCAGCACAAATTAGCATAGACATATGGGGCCTTAGCCTGGAGGAAAAGGGCAGCAATGTGTCATTTTCACCTGTAGTCTTATCTCCTTGGTCTAGACCCAAGCGGCCCACTGCAGTCAGTTCTTCCACAGCAACAGCAGGCGATGTCACCAAGAGTGAAACTGACTCCTGAACTGTCAGGATACAGTTGAGATTATTCTGTTGCTGTCTAGTTTCTTTTTAAATTTTTTCTCCCAACACCAGGGTTCAGACCCATGACCTTGCAGTTGCAAGGCAGATGGCGGCTCCACTCAGCTAAGTCCCCAGCCCACCGCTGCCTATCTTTTTAAAGCATTGAAAGGAAAATGCCTTCCCAAGATATGTATATTGAACTAAAGGATCTTCGTTTTATCCTGCTGATGGTTGTAAGAGAAACAGTCTCAAAAAGGCTCTGCTTCCTCTTTTGTAGGTGAATTTCCTAACTATTCTTCTATGAAGACCTAGCAGTTGGGATGTTAATCTTGACTGTCAGATCGGTTGGCTTGAGACACATTGAAATTAGCAGAGCACACGCCTAGTTGTATCTGGGTGGGTCGCGGAGGATGACCTTGGAGACTCCACCTGCTCCTGGCAGCTTCCCCTCTGGCTCTTTCTGTGACCGCTACTTCTTGGATGCTGTGAGGCGGTCAGCTCCCTCACCACACCCCTCCTCCATGATGCTTCTGTCTCAAAGCCAGCCACGGACTGAAACTCTGAGCCAAAATAAAACTCTTCTGCTTTAAATTGTGTGTCCCATATTTTATCCAACAACAGAAAGGTAACTAATGCAGCAGTATATTACTGCTTTCCTTCTGTCTTAGAATCCCCCCTGGCTTTAGTGGGCGTAGGAAGGTAGCATAGAAGAAAGGTAAGGAACTATGTTCAGATAGCAATGGTGCAAGGGTTCCTTACAAAACTCAAGAATCCATGTGCTCAAATCCACATGTTCTCCTAGCTACTAAGTGAATAAATTATGTGGATAAAAACAGTATCCAAGTTGCCTGCTCTTCCCTTTATTCTAGTGTAGAAGCTGATGGGGGAATGGGACAGAAAATGGAGTAGAGGTTTTTTCATTTGTAGTAGGAAAGCTTTGTAACTCTGGAACTGTAATTCCTGAGCCAGTTTTTCACGGGCAAAGTGAACTTGGAGAGCCCCCAACCACTTACTGCTCTTTGTGTATGCAGGTACTAGTTCATAGCACAAGGTCTACTCAACAGCCTAAGATTGGATCTTGAAATAACCCTTTCCTCTTCCTCCCTCACAACTGACCAAACCAGTTGGAAAATCAATTCTCTTGATTCTAGCTCCTCAATGGCGTACCAAGGGTCGACTCCACCCAGTCCCAAGTCCGTGTCCCTGTCTTAGTTTAGAATAAGAAATTTCCTTTGTGAGGCACTATTATATCTATGTTGTCCCCTGCTTTATACTTCTGCAATCTGTCAAGCTACGTTTTTACCAACTTAACTTCCTAAAGCACATCTACTCATCATCACCCCTTTCCATAGACACTTTCCCACAAGAGCAAGTCCGCACTCCATTATACAGGACGCACTTTCCACCCTCAGGCCCCCGGCCTCACGTCCCTGTTCTCCCTCCCTCCCTCCCTGCTCCACAGACTAGACCCCAGCTGGCCGCCCGCTCTTTGCTGCATCTCATGCTGCTTCTGACAGTTCCTCCACTTACATTTTCTTTTTTCTCACTCTTTCTTAACTAGGTACAGTCCTTGAAAACCCATTTCTCATGCAGTCCCTGAAGCAATTCCGCTTTGCCCCTTCAGTGCTGAATCATAATTTTAAATTAAATATTATTCCTCTACTAGACACATGCTCTTTCCGAATAGAGACTACGCTAAGTGTACAGTAGATATGCAGTTAAATTTGAATGATTGTACTTATGTCCCAGCTTCTGAAGTCACAGAAGACAATTCTTTCCTCCTTTCCTCTCCTAGTTCTTTTTCTTTGAGATGGACAGTATGTCCTCAGGCAGTCTCTGTGCTTCTCTTCTTACTCTCCCTCTTTCTTACTGTGCTGTCAGTTCCTTTAGCCACTAATTCCTGTCCCCACTCTGATGGTGATTCTCTGGCTTCCTCCGTGTTGAGACAGCCTGTTCCTCTGGGGAGCTCCCTCGCCTCCTCCTCCTGCTGGAGGGAATGTGGGGAAGATGAAGCGGCCCAGCACTGGCAGGGAGCGGGGGCTGCTGTGCATCGATAGTCTGCTCATTCACAGCCAAAGCTAAACATACAGCAGCTGCCTGGGGGAGACTGGAACCTACTCAAGTGGAATCAGAGCCAGAGAAACACATGCTTAAGGAGGGAAGAAGCCCAGAGACCCGAAGGCCGGGCCCAGGCCTGGATGTCACTCCTCACGTTTTTCAAGCCATTTTATATCCCTCGAAGATCTGGTTATTCGTGGGCAGAGGGAAGCAGGCCCAGAACAGAGAGAACACACAGTGGGCACGTTCCAGCCTGGGCACAGACCATGCAGTGAGTGGGGCAGGACTTCCAGGCTGAGAGACTGGGACCAGCAGTCACCACTCCTCAAGGACCAGCTCGTGGTGGCGGTGCTTTATCTGCACTGCTGAAGCAGCTTCAAACGAGGCTCCATTCCCACAACCTCGCAGTACCTCACGGCCACTTTAAAGGAACATGGAGGAATCTAGCCTTGTCCGATGTCTTGGCTCGGGCCATCCTCTCCAAGAGCAGGCAGCACTGTGTCAACTGCTCACCTAGAATTCTACACACTCTGAATGTCAACTAGGGAAAAGATGGATGTTCTACCACAAGCAGGTACAGATGGCCGCTGGTAATTCAGAGCTAAAGTAACTGAGGAGATGCTAATTCAAGCTACCAAGGGGCAATGACCTTGCTTAACTGGCAGGCCCGGAAAACCTGTGGCAAGTAGAATCCCTCCTCCCATTTTAGGCCTGTCGTGTGCCCTAGCTGTACCCTGGACATGTTCTACAAGGACGTTCATTCCATTCTGAACCATAAGACCCCATCTCCCAGGCCCTCACTGCCTGGGCCCCCAGAAACCTTCTTGGCACAATCAGATTTCAGCCTGGTTCAGCCTCCTGGGCAGCTCTACCTGCCCAGACTCACAAATAGGCCAGACACAAGGTCTGTGAGGACTTCTCCCAGAAGAAAGTCCCTTGCTGGGTGTTCCCAGCTCTGCCGAGGGGGACACGATGATCTACCGCAGCTGCTATGGCGTCTTTGGTTTTCTCTAGAGCAGGAAGGGACCTCTGCAAGTGATTTCCCTGTTAACAGCTTGAAATCTCTCCCCCACCCTGCCCTCAACTCTGTGTTCTTCAGTACTTGACAGGAAAACCTCACTGGGACCCTGCTGGTGCCACACCTCACAGAGCCGTGCACAGGCCGGCTGCGGTGCTCTCGACTGAGTGCCAGTGTCAGCCCTCTTTGGTCCCACAGTGTGCAGGTAGGCCTGTCTTTCTGCCCAGTGCCACCCAGCCCCACCTCCATCCCCAAGCCTGGGGATCAGTACAGGGCCTCACACTAGAGATAGGTGCTCCGCCATGAGCTCTGCCGCACCTCACTCTGTGGGCTTTCCCAACACCCGCCTCAGAGCTGCAACTGTGCCGGCTCCCTGTGGCTTGTGCTACGGCTCTTCCCATCTCTCTGGCATTGGCTGGTCCCCCCGACGGGACTAGGGGATAGAATAAGTAGAAAGAACATCGCGGACCCTTCCTATCTGGTGCCACTGGAAATTTAATTCTCCCCAGAAAGGCCCCATCTCCTCAGTTGTAAGGTGGAGATGATCATGATGCTTATTTCAAGGCTCCTGTGAAAGAGAGTGAGACAATGCGCAACCCGGAACCCAGACCAGAGTCAACAAAGTGAGCACCGTCAGCTGGCTGGGCTGCCCTGGGCTCTGTAAGTCAGATAAAATCCCTTGGAAATCAAACACTATCCTAAGCAAACTTTTCCATTTTTAAGGAATCCTATTACTCTCTCACTTAAGAACCTCAACTTGTCTTTTCATTACTGAGCTTTAGCTGCTCGTTAGGTATTGTGTGTAAAAGTCCTTTACCAAACAAATACACTGTGAATATTAGGTCCCAATCTGTGTCATTATAGTATTTTATATAAGCAAAAGTTTTGATGACAGTCAGTACCTCACTGTGGGTGGGAGTGCAGACCTGTAATCCCAGCCACTCAGGAGGCTGGGGCAGAGTGTGGGCACTTCCAGGCAATCAGAGGTACACGCTGAGATCCTATGGAAAAACAAAGCAAAAAATTCAATATCTCAGTGTCTTATGGTTGTTGTTTTTTACACCTAAAATGATTTGCTGTTCCAGGTCAAGAAGTTGTTCTTCTACATTTACTTATAGAACTGTTGCAATCTGTTTTTAAGTTTAGGTTTAAGATTTATCTAGAATGGTTTTTATATATTATGTGAAGTAGAGGTCAAGATACATTTTTATATATGAAATTCTAGTTGTTCTAGTACCATTTTTTAAAGGAAAATTCAATTTTTTTTCTTACTGAATTCTTTGACCAATTGTCTATATATAAATGTGAATTTCTGGACTTCTTGTGTTCCACTGATATATTTATTATCCTTCTGTCAATACCACACCTAGGTGGCTTTCATAAAGTTCCACCAGGTCCTGAAACCCTGTTAAATAAAACTTCCCGTTTTTTTTTTTTTTAAGATGATTGTTTTACTCTGGACCCCTGCATTTCCATGTACATTTTAGAATGGACTTATCAATTTCTAGAAAAAGATGCCTGGTGAAATTTATATTGAGATTGCATTGGATATACAGTTCAATTTCAGGAAAATTGACTTTAACAATATTGCATTTCCAAACCATGAATATTATGTATCTTTCTGCTCATTTAGGTTTTTTTCAATTTCTCTCAACCATACTTTGCCTGGTTTCATAGTCATACAGCAGCTGGATTAGACTGATAACTGCTGTGTCGTGGCCAGAGTCAGAAATAAGTCACTGACGCTTACTCTTTGGATTTAAACCTGGCTCTTGAGTTGCCCTCTCAAAGTAGCTTTACCAATTTCTACAGAAATGCCACTCTCTGCAGAGGGATTTACTTAAGAAAAAGAGAGCTTTCAGGGCTCTGGGAAATTTTTCTGTATTCAGACGTGTTAGATTATATGGTTCAACTTTCATTCTGAGACAACATTTGCTATGGTGTCTTTCTGAATGAAAACATTCAGTCCAGCCCCACATGTGACCCATGTGGACAAGGGTTCTGACTGGAGTCTTAGTAGTTCTTGGTATCTTCTGTTTCCTATGCTTTCAGAGTGTTACTTGCCAAAGTGACCTGTTAAAATGTAAATTAGATCATGTGACTCCTAGGATAAAAATTCTCCTATGGTTTGTGTTTCAGTTATCTGTTGTTATTGCACAAACCACTCTAACATGAGTAGCTTAAAACAATGACAGCTCTTTGGCTCAGTAATTCAGGTCAGGCTTGGCAGGGAAGCTATTCTGTTGGTCTTGCCTCGGATCACACAGGTGACTGCAATCATTTGGCAACACGCTGAGGGCTGACAAGTCAGGTTCCCTTCATTTACACATCTTGGATATCGATGCCTGACCTGGCTATTGCCCGGGATCTGTGCTTCAGGTAGCCACTTTCTGTTTTATAGTCCAGTCTGAGATTTCTCCCAGGGTGTCAGAAGTTATCCAAGAAGTAACACGGAAGCTACAAGCTCTCCTGAGGTTCTGCTTTTGGAGCTCACGTATCACTTCTGCTAAGCACTGAGGTCATAGCCAGTCGCAAGGCCAGTCAGATTACAGAGATGGAAAGACAGAATTCAGCTCTTGTGGGGGAGAGCAGCAGAATATTGCATCTTTCATTTTCAGTTTCCCATAGCTTCCCATCACACTTACAATAAAGTTTAAATTCAGATTTTAATACTACGAATAAATTCAACTATTAGAAATAAAGTTCGGAATAACTCTACACAATCTAGCACCTGCCTCTGTCTCTCTAAGTTAATTGGTCACCAATCTCTGTGGCTCCTAGAAATAAACAGCTGCTCCAGCTGCAAGGACCACGAATGCTGTCCCCTCGGCTGGAGGACTCTTTCCTCAGATCTTTGCAAAGCTGAATTTTGTTTTCTCTTTCAGCTCAAACAGTGTCTTCTCAAAGGGCCCTTCCCCGAACACTTCTCTAAGTCACTCAGTCTCACTCGGCTGTTTTAGTTTCATGTTGCATTTAGCAGAAATTATCTCACTAACTCGTTTATTGCCGGTCTTCTCATCAGAATTTAAACATCGTGGCCACTGATTTTCTCGCTCACTTCTCTTTCTTCAGTGCCTGGAACAGTGCCTGACACCCAGTGGATACTGAATAATGATTTCTTGAATCGACCTTGCAGTTTTCACCTTCATAGCTTTGAAAATCCAAGATCACCTCAGAAAACAGGACAAAAATCTGAAGGCTCCTCTCCTGAAATTAGCAAACATTCCTACCAGGTGGCAGCAAATGCCTTACGCATTCTGTGCCATCTAATTGGCAAGTGTTTCTCCTGAAACTCGAATCATACTGTTTGCCTGGTCCATGCTCATAGATTTGTAATTAATTATGTGGTATACTTTAAATGCTCTTGACTTGAAATACCAATGAACAGTCAAGCTATTTATTCCTAAAGAATAAACATCTTTCTTAGAGGAACTCTTCGTTCTCCCTGTACGCATTTGCAATTAATCATCATTAAATCTAAGTCTTTTCTCACAGCCGTATTTTTTATGGTTAAAATGTTCTTTGTAACTCGATATCGACTGTGTGGCAGAGTCCACATGCTGAGGTGGAGTTGGCGCTTCAGGCTGGATCTGTGCTGCGAGCCGTGATGACTGGTCTCAGCGGCAAGCTCTGCCCCACTTGGCACCTGCTGCGGACTTTGTTCCTTGTGTTTCCTGCACTTTCCTTGTCACTACCACTTCCTACATCAAAATTACGGGAAGAGAAAAATGCATATTCCTGTATCCTAAAAGCATGATTCTACCCCAAATTCTTTCAAATATAGAGAAAGCCATCTGTACTTTTCTTTAAATAAGCATCAAGCCTTCTCTTCAATTAGTTTTCTCATCGGTAGTCCTTTGAACTACTGATGAGGAACAGTAAGACTTAGCGGAGTCAGAGCAATGATTTGACAAGAGATAAATTTATGAAAACTGTTTCCATGATAAGAGTTTCAGAAACTCTTTCCCTACAAAACGGGCTAGAGATTTTTTACAGAAAAATGCAGCAATGTTGTGCAACGCTTTCTGGTTGGGAGACCTTGGGTGGAGCACCCCCCCCCCAGCAGGGTCCCACATAAAGATCCCAGGACCCGGGGTGCTGCGTGCTCTCCCGGCCCTGTTCCTACCCCAGGCAGGCACAGTGCAGTGAGTGCTTACTCAGTGCTCTCCAGAATGGCCCAGGCTTGGTGCAGGGCGACAGCACAGCTATGCAAGCCAACCTAGAAGACGGCTTTTCCCTTTTAGGGAGTAAACCATTCACAGTTTGTTTGTTTGTTTGTTTGTTTTAGGTTTTTTGAGACAGGATCTCGCTTTGTGGTTCAGGCTGGCCCTGAGCTCAGCCTCAAACTCACATCACAGCAATCCTCCTGCCTCTGCCTCCCGAGTGCTGGTGTTACAGGCGTGAGCCACCACGCCCGGCACTGTGGTATGTGGTACTGGTTGTTGCGGGGTGTGAGTCTCCACACTCAGTATGGTTTGTGGTTACTGGGGGATCGAATCCGGGTCCTTGTGCTTGCAAGACAGGCACCGGAACCACTGAGCTAACTCCCCGGCCCCAACCATTCATAGTTTTTAATAAGCTTACAAAATCCAGTCACCATTAAGTTGATCCTTTAGAACATACATGTAATCAGTAATCATTAAAACCTTATTTGTGTGTATTGGATATTTATTGAATGAATGAATGAGATGACTATTTGGAGTGTGGAGTCCATAAATGGGTTAATTTATATCAGTCTTCTGGATGTTTGTGACTACATAGCCCATTAACTTGAAAAAAAAACCCCAATATGTTTATGTAAATTATTCATATGTACTACTGTATTATTCTTTTATATCCATGAATATATATGCAAGAATAAAAATTCAAAATGGGTAAAATAAAAAAGAAACAATGCTTTCTAGTGATTATTTTCTTTATGAATAGTATAATTTTTATTCTCACTAAAATCATTTATGTACTAGTGAGTCACCAACATATGAGCATTCAAGTTGCAAACTCTCACAGATATGAACGGATCTTGTATTGTGAGCATTTGCAGACATGAACAAATTTCAGAAGTGGCTCACGTTTGTGCTGGACACTGTCCCAGCTGTGCTGCAGTGCACTCACTGCCCAGTGTGATGGTGCACGACCGGGCTGTGCCTACTCAGAGCCCAGGACGTCCAGCAGCAAGGGAAACAGCAGTGGCAATGTGGAGGGGATGCTGGGAGTGCAGAGCAATAACCATGGAAACGGAGGGCACAACTATTGTGAGACTGGATCAAGGCAAAAAGATGCTAGACGTTGCTTGTCTTATAACACTTATGGTTCAATCATTGGCGCAGTTCTAAATTACAATCATGGAACATGTGAAATTCTTTTATGCTTTACATTGTTTATTTGTGTCAAAAGCATGTAAGACTCACTCTGTCAGACTTACAGAGGAATCCAGCTTAAAAAAGTTCTCCCCGAATGGAACTCATTTGTAAGTCAAGGACTTAGTGTTATTCCCAGTGAAAACAGTGCAATTGAATACACATTGTTACTTTAAAGTTTTATTTTAGGATTTTGTAATATAATCATTGTATGGTCTAATTCTAATGTTGGTTTAATTGCTTAGTTGTTTTAATTTCTGCGATAGCAGGAAAAAAGATAAGAAATCTACCAGGAAGATGCACCATTGACTCTTTCTATTAAATCAATTATTCATTGTTCAATCTTTTTTGTTATTGTGGATTTTTTTGGACATAAAGTCTTATTATGTATTCAGGTGGGCCTTGAACTCACTATGTAGCTGAAACTGGCTTGCACCTCTCAGCAATCCTCCTGCCCAGCCTCCTGAGTGCTGGTAGACACATGCTCCCACACCTGGCAATCCTTTTTCAAATTTAATTATTTTATATTACTGAATTTTATTCATCATTTGCACAAAAGTTTTTATGGAAATTCAGTTACATTGTTTTCTGTATGCTGAGATAACAACTTGATATTTTTCTTGCAAAATAATCAAAAGTTTCTGTGGGTTTTTTTTTTTTTTTGTATTTTTAGCAAATGTGTTCAAAATTCATCTTGTGGATAATTAGAAAAATTAGTAAATTCAGCTTCTAAGTTTGTTGGTGTAAAGATATAGAAGTTTTACTGGTGGTACAGTGTCATTTCAACAATGAATTTGTGATGGAAATACCTGTTTCCACACTTCTCTGTAGCAGCAATTTCTTTTGAAGAGCAGTTACTTTCTTATCCATTGTTAAATCACCACTTTGACCTGATAGAGATATATCTTTTTTTTTTTTTTTTTTTTTTTTT
>PVIR01001279.1:0-129625 GCA_004026965.1 Petromus typicus | reverse complement strand
AAAATCTCTCTATCCTCCTGGGCTGTGGATTCTACTCTGGCCCCACTGCAAGTCTGCCACCAAGGTAGGAAGAATAGTAAACTCTTCCCCAAGGCCCACTGGAGAACAGAGCTGTGGGTGCCGAGCAGAGGGACGGGAGAGCTGGGTCTCGGTCAAGTATCCAGGCTCCTGGGTCCCGGCCAGGCTGAGGCTGGTTCAAGCGCGTAGGGAAGGGTCAGCCCCTGCCCACCACCTGCCACCTTATTAAACCGCAGTAACAACTGCAGTAGGAAGTGGAGGAAAACAAGGCCTGGATCGCAGATACTGAGGACATCTGGGGACAGCGTGAGCTGGTGGCTTTGTGAGAGAAGCTGACTGCGGCTCTGTGGGAGGGAACGTGGGCAGCTCCCGACCAGCCTCTACTCGGCTCTCTCTGGGGAGATCCAGTTCCCACACGAACGGCCAAGGGGAGGGCCTCGCACATGATTCATCTGGCTCTTAATCAGCCCATATGTTGAACAGATTTCAGGAGCAAGTTGGAGCTGGAGAAAAAGACTTTAAAAATCACGATGAAGCTGTGTCCAGAGTCAACAGACAGGACCAGACTCCAGAGTGAAAGCGCACGGCCCTCCGCCTGGACAGCACTGAGCTCCTTCCGCCACATCTTCTTCCTTTCCATTTTGAGTGTGACAAACAGCTGGCAGCAACACTTCCTGCCCTCCTCTCCCCCTAACGCAGCAGCTCCAGGACACAGCAGTGTCAGCTTTTGTCCACTACGTCCTGAGTGTTACCTGCAGCATAGGAGCTTGGCAACAGACGTTCCTGGCCATCCATGTGATGTACGAGTTTGTTCTTCCCAAGCTCCTGGAGGAAGGAGGGAGAGATACCTCCCAAGAGGCTGCAGGGAGGTGATTTTATCCCAGAGACGTTCACAAATGAAAGGGGCTTTAGTTTCTGTGTATCAGAGCTTCGGAATTCCCTCATCTGTGCTGCCGTCTCGTCTCATGCTTTAGAACTGCTGCTGGATTCCACGCGGCATGTGGACCGAGGCCACGGTGCGGGTCCAGTAGTTCCCTCGCGTTTCTGTTGTGTAAGTGGAGCCGTCCCACCAGGACTCTGAGAAAGTCCAGACCGTGTTCTCAGCTGCTCCTACCTTTGCTGATTCTGTAAAAATTCTTTCATTCTCCTGTTTTCCTCTCATTTTCAACACTGTCCTGTTTTCCCCTTTCATTTATCACAATATAGAAGTAAAATAAAAGGTTGAATTATTCATCATTTGATATTTAAATAGCATATGTTCATTCATTTTAATTAGAAAGTACAAGAGTTATATTTATTATATTTCCTTAAGTATATAACTCAAAATTAATTTGATTTCCTTTAAGAGGCGTATAGCTCACCCTTCATGAATAAGCGTCTGTGGGAGAGGGTCGGTATCTTCTTGCACTTTGCTAAACATTTCTCAGGCCCTTACAGAATCCAATCTTTTACAATTATCTGTAGCAGTTATGTATCAGTTCAGATCACACCGAGTCAAAACTTTACGAATGATCTTCTATTTTCTAAGGCAACTAAACTTTTAGCATGTGGGACACAATTCCGAGTCCATCTAATGTTTATTTAACATTAGATCAATAGAGTTCAGCTTCATTAAACCACGGAGTCATGGGATATGGACCGTTTGCAATACAGGCTTTATTACTGAAATTCACAATTAGATAATTACTCAATCACTCAAAATTCAACAGAAAGTCTGGAAGTGAGATAATAATACCTTAAGATAATATCTTAAAATAACTTCAATGATTTGGAAAATGAATTCAAGTCCTTCTTTGATTACTAAAATTCAATATACTAATAAGTAAAGTATTTCTTGGATCCAAATGTTCCAAGTTGACATTGTAACCCCGAGTTTCCTTAAATCAACAGCCTCATTTCCCTCTGCATTACGTGTAACACCGAACAGAATGGACAGATGGGGTCTGTAAGCCTCGAGCTCTGTCCATTCTGAAATATGAGGAAACAGTGTCTGGAGAAGGTCTGGGCTGCGGAGCGGGCGAGGTCACGGCCCGGGGAACTGAGTGCCTTCTCTGGACGGAGAGCTTACGCCTCTGTTTTCCGCCAGGATTGTGATCTGCAGAATCGACTTTTCCGCGTTACCGTCCTCGTAGGCGGGCGTGGAGAAATGGCACACTTAAAGCTCTTTGCTTAGCGCCCGCCTCGCAGTGAGCATGCGCGTCTGGAGCGTGGGTGGCGCGCGCATGTCGCGCTGGGAGGGAGCGGTGGATGCTCATAACGTGCTTTTCAAAGGGTTGTCTGTGCCACAGATATCTCTGTCTAGATAGAGGAGAGGAGAAGTTCTCTTCCTAAGCTCAGCCTTCTCTCTTCCCGCTTCCTTTTCCTCTAATAAGACTGTGCGACATATAGCTGCGCACAAATGCATGTGACACATGTATGTACTTGGGAGCATAGGATGCCTACATTTCTAACTCATACATTATTTAACGTTATGTCTCACACATTGCTCCTTGTGAGCACATAAAGATCTGTTCACACGGACTATTCTGGATTGTGCCATTTTCCTTAGATAAAGGAAGCACTGTCTCCACCTGTAGACTGCGCTCAGTGTCTTTTCTAGCTCCTCAATCAGAAGCAGAGACGAGGAAAGACAAGATCACCTCGCCTTTGCAGCTATGACAGCGGGACAAACCTCGGACCCAATGCTGGGATTCCGACAGAGACAGTGGAGGGCGTTCCAACTGAAGACCAGCAAGGGCCGTGTTCAGTAATTTCTCTCTCTGAGACCTCTCTGGTTGGACATACAGGCTGCATGGCAACTGCAGGCAGAGAATCCTCTCAGCAAAAGAATGGTTGATCTCGAAACCAAATTCTGTTGTGCATCTTCCCAGAGGCAGTAAAGAAAATATGACTCAAGGTCTCCAGTGGTGAGCACGGCTGTGACGGAGGAGCAGGTAAATCCATTTCTAACCCCTTCTTACACTTGTTTGAGAAGCCCTTCAGCCATCAAGAGGATGGTGAATTAACCCTCCCATGAATCCTCGTTCTGGACATCAGCTAGGCTCGGACCTACAGCGAGAGACATAGATGAACACATCGCTCTGCAGACTCTACGAATAAACATACGGAGCAGCTGATAGCCTTTGTCTATTCTCAGTTCTACGGCAAGGTAGCCAGCAGGGTCTTCTCTGAGGACCTGAGCAATCTGGGGGTGCATGTGGGAGGATGTGCTGGGTGTCTCTCTCCTTCTCTGTTGATCCACTGAGAGACGTTGGGATTGGAGCCAGTGGCCGAGGGACAGGCAAGGCACCATCACAAAATGACAGCTATGGGTTGTCTCAGGCCGTTGGTGGGCAAGGTCTCACTTTCCTTACTGATTTCCTCGCTTTAAACTTTCTCTGAGTTTGTTTAAACTCTAAGCTACATTTATAAACAGACTGGGCTTTCAGGGCAAAGTGGGCGTCATTTTAAATAAAACATTTATGGATTTTTTGCCCTTCTGTTCTGACAGTCCCTTGTCCACTATGAGCAGGATGTGAACCTGTTTTCAGCAGTTCCTAGGAATGTGCAAAGTGAACTTCACTGTGTCGTAATTATTCCGCGTTGACCGCAAATGCACAGCACCCGTGTCCCCGGCTTCCTAACAGGAGTTGCTTATCGTTGGCAACCCATTATGGCAAACTTTTTACCTAATCAAGTGTGAAAGAGAAAATCATTATGTGTGTACTGATTGTTGTCATGTACCATTTTATTTAACAGCAACATATTGTCCGTGAATGATTTAACACAAGGAGACATAAAATATGCATGTGTTTAGAAATCCAATTACTCAACTAGAAAACACCAAGTCATCATGGCTTCGTTTGCCTGTCTGCTTTGCATCTTCTGTTTGTGTCCTGAAAGGTGATTTCTGAACCTGACGACAGGGGGCGCTCTTTACAATATTATGTGTGTGAAGTACCTTGTGCTGAGGACCTGTGGACTGTCTGCTCAGGTTCCAGTGGGAAATTTAACTCAGCATTGTCATAAAATCAAGTTTAAGTGTTTTCTCAAAGACATAGTTAAATTCTGATTAGGAAGCTTCAGTCCTTTATCTAGTACACGCCATGGGCGGGGCCCTGTGGGATTCTCTGATTAAGAGCCAGCAGAATCCCGTGTTCTCTGAGCCTGCGCTGGGCAGGGAAGACGTCAGAGAGCAGGCCGCGCAAGTTCAACAGCAGGGAGGCACGGTGTTCGGGAGGCACAGGCCAACTGTGAAACTTCGTACCAGGGATGCGCAGGTTTAGGAAGGATATCCTAAGGGGGGTCAGTCTAAAATAAAACCTGGGTCCCCAGGAGGAGACCCAGCAAAGAATGTGAAGGGAGGTCGCTCCATGGCTGGCGGTGCAGTCTGACCTTTCACTCTGCTCCTGAGGACTTTCACCTGGCACCACGTCTGTCTCCACGTGTGAAGACGTCCTCTGGCATGGCTGCCCAGAGCTCCCAGGGCTGCCATGACTCGACCTCGACTCCTGCGTGGCTGTGATGGGCTCTAGTCAATGGTGCACGACCCAGCGCTCCTCGCTTCACCGGGTTTGCTAGTTTCCGTTTCCTTCGTGGCTCTGGCAGCAGAATGAACCCAGGCAGCCTGTTTGGAAAGAGAGGCCCCATGGGCCGCATCCTGTCCCCCCCAGAGCAGATCCTAAATGTGCCAGAGCCAGATGGGAGTGGGGCTCGGGATGCAGCCCCCAAACTAGAAAAACTGTGCAAAGGAACCTCAAAATGTAAGCTAAGACGCACTGAACTAACCCAGGCCAGGCCAGCATACCTTCTCAGTTGCCCTCGAGTGTGGACAACCAATGACAACTAACGGAGTGATCATTTTCAGTTATAACGAACAATAATCGTTTTTATTTAAATGTAATATGGAGCTCGCTTATTGTATAGCATTATTATGGCAATGGCAAACTGATACAAATATAGCTTGTGTTTTCATTGCCTGACTAAAGATTTGGGGGTGGTCCAGAGGACTTCATTTCTCCGTGTATGGTTTCCACCAACTTTCTGATGTTTTCTTTTCCCCTTTCTACAACCTTCTCCCTTTTCCCTTAACACGTCTTTAAACAAGTTCCTACACACTCTTCGGCCAAAAGGGGAAAAAAGGTGGTAATTTCTCTCTTGGGGATTGATTGAATTACTAGTGGAATCAATAGTGTATTAAAGAATGCAAGCAAATGCAATATGATTAATTCTACCTTTAATTATTAACCAAAAAGCAAGTGATATCAGTTAAGCAAGCAAAACCTTTTCTTTAGCTGAAGAATAAAGCAGGGATAATTTGATCAGTGTTACAGAGAGTAAGTTCAACAGATAGACAAGAACGCACTGTAAGTATCTCACAGAATATGACACCCTGGTTCTGTATATCGTCCTCTGCTTATTAAAGTGACCCCTGCAAAAGCATTCTTTATTAGCACGGGAAAATATGTATCTCTGATTCTCAAAGTTTTTCTGCATGAATGTTCAGCATTTCCGTCTTCACTCCAATGCTTAAATTAAAGTCTCCATCACCGAGCTTCTCTTGCGGTTAAATAACCACATTGTTCTTTGGGGAGCTCAGCTGGGCGCTCAGAATAGGAGAGCACATCACCCCCTGGAACAAATCAAGTGGCCCGCATCCATCAGCAGACAGCCCTGATTTTGTATTTGTGTCCATTTAGAGGAGATCTGAAGCCAGGCTGTGTAGAAATCCCCCGTGTTTCTCACTCCGCTGCCCCTTTCGAGCTGGCGACACCAATTAAATTCCGATTTCTCTCTGAACTGTGGCTGGTGTCTTATTTTCACATTCCAGCTTCTCTTCAGATCAAAGAGGAAACTTGGCTTCTGCTGCTTATCAACAGTAGCAGAGCTGACTCTCATCCAACACCCGCTCTCTTCTGATCTTGTTGAGAGTTTATTCTGCTCCATTTTTCTCCTGGAGTGACTGCGAAAGGTCTTCGGGTGGACACAGAAGCTGGGCGGCTTCCTCAGGGACCGCTCGGTGAGGCAGGATGGAGACCTTCGCCCGATCTCGGTGCTGTGCGCTGGGCCTGGGAGGCCTGCTGCAGAGACTAGCTGGGTCGAGTCTAGGGACCCTTCTCTTTGCACACAGAAACCCCAGTGGCAGCAGCTGATTCTGGGGAGGGGCTAAGGAGAGAAAGGAGACCCCATAACGGCTCTGGGAGAGCATGCTTGTGCCGACTGGGGACACTAACCCCAGAAGGAAGAAAATTCCCTTTACAAGTAGACATGCAGAGTTTTACTGTAGTAATTTGTTTTAATTTCAACTCTCACAGTTATACAGCAGAACCTCAGAAACAGAACACATCTGAGGGCTCGGAGCTCCCTGGAGAAGCAGCGCCCAGCAGAATACAGAAAGAATACAGAAAGAAGGAATACAGAAAGAAGGCCTCATACCTAGAAAGGAAAAATATATTGACAGAGGGTCAGGGGCGAGTGAGGTTGCTTCTCCTGATTCCACAAATCGGCACTGCACCATGCGGCTCTTCCCCGAAGTCCGAGGGACAAGGGAAGGAAGCACTGAGTCAGCTCAGGGTACCAGTGGCACTGGGTCGGCGCAGCTGGCCAGAGAAGCCTCCAGAGCCGCTTTATAAAGTGGGAAGAATGATCAGTAAATGTGTCCACAGGGAGACATAAAGGTCTTCTATCGTTGTTTTAAAAAAATTTAGCCATTTTCCATGCATTTGACATGGCCTGTACTTTTTTCTTAAATGAGCAAAAATATCTGTGTTTCTTTTAAAACAGATGACAGTCCTGTTGTTGATTCTACATCTTTTGGGTGTACCTGCTGCTCCTTTTTGGCAGGCTGCCGTCTATGAGGGGTTGTAAATCCTCAGAGAGGAGTGAGCGCATGTCCTTGCTGGGCTTTGGAAATCGAGCATAGGTGATGTTCGTGCATTCCATGCTTTCTGCTCACAGGCCTGTGACAGTCAGCGATATTCCAGCTAGGTGACCCCACAACAGCAAGGCCCCAGAGAGGAGAGGTGTGGAGCAGAGCTACCCCCCACTTACAGTGGATCCAATGAGAGAAAAATAACCAACACTCCAACTGCCACAGCTGAGATTCTAAACACAGCAAGAGCTATAGCACAGCACAGCTCCTCCTCACTGACAATGCACACATTACAAAAGAGGAGACAACCATAACTCTGCCTCCCACCATGGATGTTACTTACATTACATCTTAAGCGCCTCTGCAGCCCTTCTCTTTTCCTTAACCCTTTGAATTTCCTCTATTAGCAACTGTACATATAAATACATGATGCTCTCGATATAAATCTATTTTACTTAAATGTCAATAGGAAGTAAAGTTTTGGGTATGGGTATAGATGGGCCGCACACAGGTGGGTAGACACTCCATCAATAGGCACCTAGACAGATGCCACACCCACTTCTGTATCCTCAGCCCCGCCCCTGCATTGAGAACCTATTGGCCCTTGGCAGATCCTTATTGAATATGCATGAGCAGGGGCTATTTATACATTCATGAGTGTGGATTTACTTCAGGGATGGGAAATCATTGCTGTTCTTTCTTCTTTCCCAGCCCATGGCCTGCTGACCTTAGAGACTTATGTGTGATTGATGAATATTTATGAAAACTTCCTCTTCAATTAAAATATAAATGTTCTCAGTTAAATTAATGAGGTGAAGAAAAAAAGGCTCCCTTGCATTTCCGAAGATAACAAATGAGGGGCAGAGGTCGTCTTTGCTCAGAAGACGGAAAACAATTTAGGAGTTACAGATTTAGGGAGGGAACACACTAGACAGAACTTCTAAACCAACAGCTTTTGAAAACAGATTTGTCATCTTGACTTTCTCGCCCAGGTCATCAGGGAGTGAGACTGGGCCTCTGTTTAACATGAGTGACACAATTTTGGTGATGCCAAGGGCCAAAAGGCACACGTGTGGCACCTAGGATGGCTTTGTTACAATAGTCTCCACACCCAGAGGTCACGCAGGG
Source organism: Petromus typicus (assembly GCA_004026965.1). Taxonomy (NCBI): domain Eukaryota; kingdom Metazoa; phylum Chordata; class Mammalia; order Rodentia; family Petromuridae; genus Petromus; species Petromus typicus. The sequence continues at coordinate 121,629 of PVIR01001279.1, read as the reverse complement.
CTGTCCAGCATACCTGGCATCAAATGGCCATGACCGCGGCCACTGACCTGCTGCTGCTAGATTCCCCTTCAGCCTCTGTGACAGTGGGGACGGGTTAGGCAAAGCTCGCGAGGAATTCCTAGCCTGTGGTGCTCAGGTCTTGTTCTTCTTTGACCTCTTATTCATGTTGTCTCGGTTTTAGCTATAATGTCGCACAAGATGAGTCTGAAGACACGCAGAGCTAAGCGGGCACTCAGGGTGCAGAACTCAAGCAACTTGATTTGGGGTACACAGGAACTGAAGTCAGTGATCCTTTAGGGCTAAACTCTGGGGCAGCAAGAGCCAGGCCTGTGTGTTCACAAGCCAGAGGGCTGCTCAGTGTGTCCCAGCCCCACAACATACTACAACAATAACAACAACAACAATGGTTTGACTTTCTCAGTTTTGTGAGAACATTTCACTCACCCCAGCCTCAGGTACACGGTATCCAGCCCATGGAGAAAATTCACGCTGCAGGAAACAAGTCCTCAGCAGGCACTGAGGAAGCAGCGGGGACGTGCTCCCGGGATGTGAAGTCGTGGGAGCCGTGATGCACTGTAAGCCAAGCCCAGCCCTCACAGACAGCAGCCCTTGGAGAACTAGGAACCTGCTTGGCGACTGCATACAACGGTGGCCAGTAGGATGATGGCTCCCCGCTCATTCAGGGTGGACTCACCAGTTCTTACCTCCTGACAACACCATTTGCTTTCAGGAGTTTCATATGACAACGTGCCACAGATGTGCTGGTCTCAGGAAGAGCAGAGATCCAGGCTGGGCTGGATAGAAGCGGAGGTGGCTGTGGCCTGTCCTCCCTGCTGTCCCTGGTGCTGCCCTGGGGGTGTTCTCTGCTCTGCTCCCCACTCTCCTTGACCCCCAATGACTTTTCTCTGAGAGGCTCCCAAGATCCCTCCCAAAGATCATCTCACTTTAATAAGTGAGTAGAGAGACCTCCCACCATCAAGTCCCCCATACCCCTCCCGGGCAGAATAAACTTTCTCTACTCTTAACCTCTGCTCCTTTTGGTACATTTTGGCAAAATCCACACTTTGTAATTAGTACAGATATTCTTGCAGTTGGAAAACTAAAATTCTTCAGTGATAGAAGCATAATTTTCAAGCGATGAAATCCTTTCATCTAAGTTACAGAGTCAAACATTTTCACCGGCATTGAATACACTGGCCACTGAGAATTTGGGACTCATTTTTATGCCAGGGTCATTTGAGGTAACAGTAGGCAACTTGCGAAGTCAGTGGTTGAAGCCCCAACGTGGCAGTAAGACCTGGTCTTAGATTAGCCTCTACATTTCCCCGCAGGCCCTTCACTCGGAACCAGATGCGAGAGTCAGTGTCAAGATCTATCATGTGTTCTTTCCCTTTGGAACATTATGAGCTTCAGGCCCTTTCTGGACCCATCAGACTCTGGCACGAAGCTCAGCCTTCTTCTATTGGTAAAGTCAGCCAAACACACGGAGGGAAATTCCGCCTGTCCCTCCTCACATGTGATGTTAATAAAATGTCAGCTGGGTTGTATAACCATGATGGCGAGGCAGGGTGTGGGGTGGAAGGAGGACGGTTAGGTTAACACAGGTACCCGAGCACAGGCAGAGACCAGCAAGTTTCAGCGTCTAGAAAGCAGCGGTGACTGGTGGACGGCAGCCGGAAGGGCTCAAACAGAGCGACGAGGAGAGCGAGGCAGTAACTTCCCCGGTGGGTCAGCACGCATTGCACACGTATGCTGAAGTGCACGCCGTGTCCTACAGGTTCCTATGATTGTTACACATCAGTGCAAAATGTTAGAAGGTGTTAAATGTCCCAGTTGGATTGTTTCACATGATAGTGACCTAAAAGCTTACTACATTGTGCCCATAACTTACACAATTAAAGTAATATTTACAAAACTGTCGTCATCGCCTTAGGATCTGCAGTGCTCCTGGACTCCAGATTCATTTCTCACATGCGCCAGGATGTTCCTTTATCCGTTTCACTTCTCTGTCAGCGCCACGTTAACAGGACGTGGCTTTGTTGGTGTGTTTGTCTTCTCACGTCTCCCCACGTTGGAGCCTCCGTGTCCTGAGCTCTCTCCCGTTTCCTCCCCTCGCGGCTGGGTGGCCTCGTGAGGACGTCATCAGACCTGCCTCGATCCCGGGGAACACTGGGCTGGTGCTCTTGCTTTCCAGCCCTTTACTTCCTTTCCAATAAACAGTATGCAGCAAATCCAGTAGGACGAGAAAGAGGTGAGTTCTAGTTTCACATGGAAGATGACGTGTGGCCTTTCTTCTCTTACGTTTTACACCGCGTAGTTGGCGAAGGCAGAGTGGGATGCCGAAGCCTGATGCTGGGAGGGCGGAGCACACTCTTCCGCTCCATGCCGTCTCTCGTTTAACTAAAATGAGCGCGGATCCGCTTGTCTCGTTGGCTTTGCGATGCTCGCCTCTCAGAAACAAAAGCACCAAAATGAAGAACCATGTAGCTAGTCAGGTGCTGCCCCACGACGCCCAAGTTCACAGAGAAATTCACAAAATGACTGCACTGGCAGTGTCTGCGTACGTGAACGCGAAGGAAGAAGCTGCGTCCGCGCGCTGGGCGGACGGGAGCTGAGCAGCGTCAGGTGCGCAGAGCGTGGAGCCAGCGTGGTCTCGGGCTGCTGCTCCGTCGGCGCCTTTCTTACTCACACCTGTAGTGATACTATTTTACTTTCACGGTGGAAACCTGTTCCCATGCAGGGATTCTGTTCTTACTGCTTCCTCATAAGTAGCAGGCCCAGCCAGTGCCCGTGGAGGCTGTGGCAAGGCACAGGTGTCGCCAGCAGAGCCGGGCACTCCGTCGTGTTCTCTGGGAGGGAATCCTCGGAGACACACCAAGTGACCACGCACAGTAAATGTGTCCTGTTCTAGCTGTCACTGCACAGCTGTAATTGTATGTGTGGTGCTTTCCAACCCTGGACAACACACAGACTTAGTGTCAAAACCTGCGGGGCTCTCCGGGGTGGAAAGGGCAGCTGTACTGGTTTACTTGATCACGGAATCCAGACCTCAAACAGTGACAGCTTCTAGCCCCGGTCCAGTGCTTCCTCCTGGGGCCAATGGCAACTGCAGGACACAGGAACACCCTGGTGTGTGCATCTCAGGGTCTTCAAAGCCAGCAGCTCGATGTATGTGGAGATGAAGTGAAATTTGAAAGTTCAGAGATCTTGAGACCAATTTACAAAAGTGTAAGTAAAATCACCTCTATCAGGTGGCTGCAGGACCCAGCTCAGGAGCGAGGAAAGGAATTCTGATGAAAGGACGACTTACAAAGCGTTGCCAGGGCAACGAGATGACTGCAGCACCTGTGAACAGGAGTGGTGCAAATCCCTCAGGTCGGTCCTGAAGGGGAAGGAGCAAGCTGCTTCAGGAACCCGGACGAGACTGAACGGAGCCACCGTTGTCCGCAGGCTCAGAGGAGTCAGGTTGGGCCGCTGGCCGCAGGTAAACACATCATGGTGGGAAATAGCTGCTCAGCTCACGGCGACCAGGCCAGGGAACGCAGAGAGCTGGAAGAAGCGAGACAGAGAGAATGGGGCGGAGGCAGCGCACTGCCTTCAAGGACACCCCCCAGGAGCCGCTTCCCCAACTGGGCCCGTCCCCACAGCCCAGCAGCGGCAGAGGATCCGTGGATGAAGCAGGTGTGGCTCAGGGCCTTGGTGTCCATCCCCTCCTGAGGCTCCGCTCCCCCGAGGACTGAGTCCCCCACAATGAGCCTCACCCCCAGCCCGCCTGCGCTATTCTGCTTCCGCCCCCCAGGCTCCCTGCTCAGAGCCCGGCTCTGCTGCAGCTGAGGCCCACGGGGTGGCCAAGGGCCGGACGCCTGACTGCGCCTCTTGCTCTGCATTCTTCTCTCCTCGTCAGCCAGCGGCCGGGGCACACCCGGGCTGCGCCTCGTGCTGGCTGGTGTCCTCAGGCAGCTTCCCTCCTCCAGCCTCAAGTTCAGCATCTAAAAAAGGGTGCTCTTCATACCCACACTGTGGGGCTGTGACCAAAAACAAGAGGAGCTCTGCAGAGTGCTGCTGTAAAACTCCCCTGCTTGGGCGGAGGTCTGTCACCTCAGCAGAGAAAGCACCGAGCAGAGAGTGGGGCAGAGTCCCCATCGGCTCCGTCACTGGCGTACCCCGGGAAGTGGAAACATGGGGTGTCGCGGGCACCAGCCACAGTTGGCAGATCCCGCGGGAGTAATCCACGTGCCCAGCCTTTCTGTGGCAGAAAGGAACAATGTTGCCGAGGTACACTGAGCACCAGGCTGCTTCCCGGTCCATCTGCCCTCTGCTTGCATGGATGGCTTGGGTCCTTATTCTCCGGTCAGAGAAGGGGCCGCTCCTGGGGGCAGCAGGAGCCCTGGCTCTCGGGTGGCTCCTCTAGTCTCTGCTTCCCGCAGCTCACTTCTAAGGCCAGCACCCTCTCTGAGCACGCACACTGATGGCACAGTTTGCATGCAAGGGCGTCAGAAGGTGCTGTGGTTGCTGACAGAACCTGCAGCCATTCATCAGCTCACTCGGACATCATTCTTTGTGATTCTGGTTTCAGTCTTGGCTCTGTCTCTCTGCCCCTGTCTCTGTCTCTCTCTCTCTTTGTTCTGTAACCAGCATTAACTCCCTGATATGAGATCACTGTCTGTCACATAGCGCTGTCTTCCCATGCTGCAAAAGGACATGATACATACATATTTGCATTTATTTGAATCATCTCATAATTATTTAACCTACTGCAATAAATGCGGAGGTTTTCCTTGGAGGACTGAGTTGGCCCCTAGAGAGACCAATTAGTCTGTTGACCCACCACGCTCAACACCTGGATGAGAGAGCAGCCTCTCCGCTCCCGCTCAGGCCTGCTGCATCAGCAGCTACCTTTTTAACGAGACCTCGAGGTAATTCCTATCAGGCCACAGTTCACGAAGCACTGAGCTACCTCAGCATCTTGAACATTAGACCTGGGGAGAAACTCGCTCCACTCCTCTGACTCCGTGCACAAAGGCGCTTGGGCTCAGTGTGGCCATGTGCAAAGCGGGGAGAAGAGATGAGCAGTGAAGGACACAGTGCAGCACCGGAGGGTCCACGTGGGTCTGGGCTGCAGACAGCTGCGGTGATATGTTAGCTGCAGGTAACACGGCGTCAGCTCACCATCCTCTTCTGAGAGGCTGGGGAGCCACAGGCTCTAGCTCAGCTTTGGGCCACAAGGCTCCGTGATATGATACAGAAATTTTAAAGGAGGCTTATTATTTGGGAAGAGCAGTTTAATTTTGAGAGAGAGAGAAAGAGAGAGAGAGAGAAAGGACTAAGAGAGTTGTTTTGGTTCCTGAACAAGAATAGAAGAATTCATTGTTGACTTCCTCTGAAGCCCAAGCATCTCTGCTCACTACAAGGCAATCTTGAAGCGTGCTGTGCAGAGAACACTGTCCCACCACCCGACTTCCAAACCGGAGCCTGCGGGGTTGCGCAGATGTGTGCATTTTTAGTGAACTGCTCTATGTAATAAAGCAACTTGAACACTGGAACCACAAACACACAGCAGCTCTTGAACAAGTAGCCAGAGGCAGTCGTTTCCCTGAAGATGGACATGTTCCTACTCTCATCTGAGGTCAGAGACGCGGGGACCCTTGGCCAGCAGAAGGAAGCAGCCCCAGTATTGCTGAGGCTGCAGGAGAGACAGAGCCTAGGGCCACAGGAAGAAGGAACGGGTTTGCGGGGGATGAGTTCTCTATTGCATGCCCTGGTGGGGAAAGGCGAATGATAACTCAGTCCTGAGTCGACACAAGCTTCACCACAGCCTCTTGGTGGAAATTCCTTTCCCTCCAACAATCTTTCCACTTTTTTTGTTTTTGTGCTTCGTTTTCACAATCAAAATATGATTTGTTCAATGTTTTAAAAGTTCTTATTGGTGTTCTCTAAAGTTACTGGGCCAACAGTCTGACTTACTTTGAGAAATTCTACGTCATTCTTCAAGTATTTTCTGCTTCATCCTTCCTATCTTGTCCTGAGGGCACAAACAAATGAATATTAAACTAAAATATTGTCCCTGGACTGCAAAGCTATGCTCTGTCTGTCTATTCTCTTTTCCTTTGAGCTTAAGTTGTATTTGAATCAGGCAAGTCATTCAATTTAAACAGTTACTTCAATAATTACCATACTGATTGAACTGTTTAATCTGTATCCATGTAAGTCACTTTCAAACTGCTGGAAGCTGGAAATAAAACTGAAATGGCCAAGAGGTGAATTCAGCATGCCGTCTGGACTGGAGCAGTTAGAACAAAAGACTTATTTCTGTCTCCTCATTCTTGGTAGCTGCGCAGCCACACTTCAAGTGCTTTCCAGTAATAACTTATAATTATTAGTAACTAAATAATGGAATGCCCTAAAACAATTTTATATTATATATATGATATAAATTGTTTCTGTTTCTATCAATGTTTATGCCCACCTGACTCTCTTTGGAGAAGAAGAGTTCCAAGCTTGTGAGATTTTCTAGCATTACTTCCTTTAAATTACACATCAAAATTATACATTTGTTGATCAACTATAACAGTTTAGGAGTTGCCTAAAATCATCACACTATTAAGTGACAAAGATCAGATTAGAGTCCAGACAATGTGACCGCAAAGTTTATACAATTTTGTGTTTTCAGAATTCTGCCTTCTGCTAAGTAAGTAGCACACCTGGACTCAGGGAAACTCATCTGATGCTCTGGGCCACTTTATCTTCTCTCTCTTAGCATATCCGGCCAGTCCTCCACGGCCCTGAGAGCTCCTGATTCCAGATTCTCCAGAAATGAGCACTGACCTAAGAGCACCCCTGAGAACAGGCTGCGGGGACCCCCAGCAGCCTCCTCTTTCCAGAACGAAGGACGCCCTAGTCCTGTGCTGAATGTCGCTCCACACTCTTCACTCAGGTCCTGAAGTCCTACACTGTGGTATCAGCTGAACACTTTGCCATGCTCCTTTCGGACTGGCATAGCCTCCAAATGCAGCTGTGTGAAGTGGGAGTCTCTTAGCTAGCCTTTCAGGAATGTCCTCGCTTCATTGAGAATAAAGAGGACGGATTCTGTTTCCACAAACTTCTTTTCCCTGTGGACAGAAGAACTTAATGCCTGTCGGTAAAGCCGTTGTTTTGAGCCTTGAATCCATGAGCTAAAAGGAACTTGTGAAGGGAAAAGGAGAGGATTGAGACTTTGTGGTATTGGGGAAAAGTGTGAAACGAGGCAGCCGTTGTTTAAAATATTGCAGTTCTGTTTGTCTTCATCCTTTCTTCCAGAGGCAATTTTGATTGTTAAAAGGCAAAATGTGTGGCCTGGAGCCATAAGGAAGTAGGGGAGGAAAATGAAGAACTTGAATCAGAGTTGGGAACCTGGCCCTACCCATCCTGAGCCAGGTGATCTCTGAGGGTCCCTGGACTTCAGGTTTCCTGCTGGGTCCCACTTTCTTCCAGTGCCGCCATCTCTGCACCCCCCCACTGCGCCCCCTTTTGGCAGCGCTGTTCCCCTCACGCCTCACCCATCCCCAGGTGGCAGTGGACTTGCTGTGTCATCTGTCCTTGTCATCTCAGATTTAGTCAGATTTCAGCCTTCAGTCCCCCCTCGATGTAACTCTTAATACATCTTAGCGCTGTGTGACTGTGTGTCCTGCCACAAGTCTCTGTGAAGTATCTGGGAGGCCAACAACACCAGCAGGTAAGAACTGTAGGTAATTTACCTATCAGCGCACCCTGAGGATCTCACAGCTTGACACCGTGTCTTTACTGGACTCTAAGAAATGGATCGATGAACAGTTAAGTCTGAGTTTAAAACGCAGCTGTGCATCTGTGAGTGGGCTGATGATAACTGTGGGTGGTAGTGTGTAGACCTGTCATTGTGTGGCACGTACCTGTCATGCACTAAGCGAATGCAGTCTAGAAGGTGCTCATGAAGGTGCAAACACGCTCTCTGAAGTTCACCACAGACCCTCATAGCAGTTCTCCCAATATATTTTATTAGTATAATGAGAATTAGAAGAGCCGACTGCAGATCCCAGCAGGGACGCGGGTTGGGAGAGGGTGACACGGGCTTGTCAGCCCAGGCCCACGGGCCAAAGCACAGTCTCACAGACACACTCTTCCCAGGCCCATGGCCCGGGGACTACCACCCGGGCTCAGCGCAGCCTCTGTCCTCACTGAGCTCAGTAACCTACATACTCAACAATTCCCACGGAGCTGTAAAAATGCAGAAAAACATAGACCCCGCTCTTGTCAGGCTCCTGCGCAGCTGGATAACAGTGCCTTCCGGAAACAATTGTGCATCTTACTTAGCAGCATTATTTTAAGTTTCTTACCATCAAAGTAATTTAAAAGCAATTTTTAATGTGCTTTGACTCTGCTTTTTATGCCTTTCTTCAATCCCGTTTTCCCAAGCCCCAGTGAACACCTAAGTCTTTCTCCAGGCCGCTCCGTCATCAGCTCACAGGCCCCGTGCTCTGTGTGCAGAGTGGTGGGAGAGGCGCTGCCTGCGCTGAGTCACGTTCAGAGCCCACGTGAAGAGCGTGTGGGGGTTTCTGCTTCTGGAAGGTTCTCCTGCCAGTGAGAGCTGATTATCGCAGCCTTCAGTGCTGCCCCTGGGCCGTCGAAGAGTTGAGGCTGGGGACGGAAGCAATCAGCATGAGGCAGGTGTTTGGGTGTGCCGTGCCCAGGACTCCCGGGCACCAGGCACTAGTTTTGTTGAGTCCTGGGGCCATGCTGGGACCACCAAGCAGCAGTCAGCCCAGAGGCGAGCGTAGGAGATAATAAATCCTTGGGCGCAGCACTGATGGTTTTTGTTGTTGTTGTTGTTGTTTTTGCATTTTAATTTGAGAATTAAAAGAGAATAAAAGAGGAAAAGACTGATATGTTATGCTTGTCTGTGCATGCTGGGACAGGGAACTAGTGAGCAGTGATTTTGGATGGTCAGGAGTGGAGCCAGGGGAGGGCCACCATCTTTGGACTGGGGGGTGTTCTGTCCTGCCCTCCCAGGTCTGCAGCTCAGAGCCCACAACATTGTACAGTTTAACAGTGGAAGAAGACTGTTTGTAGCATCGTTCTCTGCCTCGCCCTCCTGCCAGCCTGCTGAGGACAGCTACATTGTCTCAGGAAGGCTGCGTAGCTTGATGGTGTTAGACCTGAACAGGTCTATCTCGGGAGACACGCCTCAGAGAAACACAGAGCACGGTATCGATGCAAGCCGCAAGAGGTTTATTTGGGGACCGGGGCCGGGACCATCCTTACACACAGGGAAGGAACGGCCCTGAAGGGAAAAATAGCACAGCTTATATACACGATTTGGTGGGCTAAGGGGTAGGTGGCCTATTTTTATTGGGCAAAAGGGTATATTTTAAATTTACAGGCTAATTTAGCTTTTGGCGGGCTGACGTAGCGGGAAAGGGTGTTGTCTCAGCTCTCTGCTAGAATAAGGAAGTTAGTCAAATTTACCTTATACTGGAATGAAGAAGCTTTTACAGGAATGAGGAAGTTGACTCAGCTTTTGAGAGAAACTGGGGCTTGGGAAATCAAAACTCAGACCTGCAAGTTTTTGTGGCAGGGTGAAGCCTGTGCTAAATTTTAGCTCTACGATGGATCAAATTCGGGTAGCTGTGTCCTTATTAAGAGACAAACAATTACCCAAAATAAAACAAAAGTCATTGAGCCCTAAGAACAGTCATTCCTCGAAGCCGACAGAACTTCCCTGGGCAACAGGATCACAGGAAGCTCCAAGTCAGACCAGGGCCGTGAGGAGCCCAGACCAGAAGATTGTCTGTGCCGGACAAGTTTAAGTGGAGGAAAAGATACAGAAAGTAGACTAGCCCCTAATGATCTCTCTCCCCTTCTCACGTCATCTTTCTTTCTCTCCAGCTTTCCCTCTCTTGTACCTCCCCCTTCTTCAGGCGGCTGAATCAGTGTGAAGTAAAATAACTCAGTGGGTGCTGTCTTGGTTACATTTCATCTCATTATGAAATACTCCGCACCAAAAGCCAAAGTAAGACCGGTTTATTTGGCTCGTGTGTGTAGAGACTTCAGTGGAGTCAGCTGGGCCCAAGGCAGAGTAGTCCAGCGGGGGAGAAGGAGGGCATGGAAGGCAAAAGACAGTGAAAGCAATGAGCAGCAGCTGGCGAGCCTCTTTCGTCCCTATCACACCCTTAAGCCTCGCTTTGCGTCCTGAATCGGTCCCAGCTTCGCACACTCGAGATCCAGCCACCTCTGAAAAGCCTCACTTGAGCACAGAAGGCTGTGGGGACATCGAGATACAAGCTATAACAGGTGTGTAGCAGGATCCCGGATACCTGAGGAAAAAAATTACTGGAAAACGAAAAGAAGAGGTCATGTTGGGGGAGGTCAAATACACTGAGCACAGTAGCTTAGAATGAACAAGAAGTACATCCAGAGGAGGTGTTGGAAGCGCCACCTTACCCAGTCTCACCTGGACGTGGATGGGGTTCTGTCGCCTTCCACAGAGGGGCATTCTTTCTGCAGCCTTAGCTGGACAGCTGTTCTGGTTGGTGCACAGTCTAACGAGACTAAATAAATACTGTACACGAATATCTTGCTGTACCAAATCACTGCCTGGAAATGTTCTAATGAAATATTCCTCAACATATGCAGGGGCTTAATTTGCAATTAAAAAGATGAGCATTGTAATTAATTATCAGTTGAGTGTTATAAAAAACACATATTGCTATGTGATTAACATGAAACTCTTCTAAAAAGTAAATCTAATATCATTAATAATGATTTCCTGAAGCCATCATAAAATTGGCAATTATGGCTGTAATTGGTATTATTAATATCTGACTTAGAAATGAAAGGCCTGGGACCAATTATGTAACAAAGTGGGTAAATTCCAGCTTGGTCCTCTGTCACTGAGCTGCAACCAGCCCTCAATTCTACTGTAATTCTAAGCAAGCACATCTATTTGTTCTTTGGGAGGGAAGTCCATTTCTTGACATGGGCCTGGCTGTTCTATATTCTTGTGGTTGTCAAAAAGTCATTCCACTTATCTGAAGGAAAACATTGAATGAAATGAGGGAGCATTTGGCTAAGTAGCTTGTTTGTCTTTCACAATAGGAAGGACGTGGAAGAGAGTCTAAGAGGACTCTTGAGGTGTGGTTTTGCCATTTGGTTTGTTTGGTTTTTGTCTGGCTTTCTTGAAACTCTAACGCTGCAAATGAACTTGAATGATAAAAACGAGGGCTACACATTGACAATTTTGCCATCTTTTCCAAATAATACGCATATTTACAGAGAAGATGCGATATGAGGATAAAAAAGAAAGGAACCCATAATAAGGAAATTATCATCCTATGACTAGAACACTTTCTTAGCTGATGTTTTTCATATGCCTGCAATTGCGCCATGGACACCCCTGTCACTCTGCGGTACATTTAAATGTGTGGCTGGAACAGAACTCATATCTAGAGCAGCCATGGGAAGGAGAAAAAGCACAAACCTTGACCTGGAAGTAAACAGGACACCAACCAGCATACAGGTGCATTCTATAAGAATCCAGTGTGTCTGCCTACCGAGCATTCACACCTGCCCATATAGTCACACTTGACCTCTAAGCTTCTGTTCAGAAGTACCTACTTATTGCCTTGCATTTATTGTCTTATAAGAAGTATATTTATAAAATATAAATTAATGGAGTTTTGTTTTCTATTTTCCCTACTTTCTTTTGTTGACTTAGTTGTGCCAATTATACATCATTAAGAATTTATGAGCTGAGGATTTAGCTCAGTGGCTCTGGCACCTTCCTCATAAGTGCAAGTCCTGAGCTTGATCATTTTTCTTAGTGAGGAATATTTGAATATTCTCCAGGGATAAGTGTGAGTTGGATTCCTCATTATCAAATGGTGTGGAAAAGATCAATACACATGGCAGAACTCTGCCAAAGTCACTGCACAGCAAAGCAAAGAGGGGAAACCCAGCTCTCAGCGGCCATACCTGGGTCCGAACATGCTTGTGTGATCCAAACAGTGCTTTCTGGCAGGGAAGGTTTCAATATTAAGTTAGAATTAACCAGTATGGTCTTGGTGTTCCCACCAACACAGAAACTCCATAAAAAGCCTAATAAGCATAAGGCTTGACGTGAATAGTCACTAGGTTGCTTGTGTCTTCGAATTCCCTGTCAGTTGAAAAGCTCTTCAAGAGGCTTTGATTCTCTAGACACAGAATGAGAATTATACAACAGAGACGTTTGAAAGAAAAAGGTAGACGGGGGATGGAGACACCATGTAGGGGGAAAACAAGGGGAAAGAGGACCTTGCGGGGACCTTCAGGAAAAGTGCTGCGAATTCAAAGTGCACTTAGCTTCAGATTCAAATGCTGCTCACATCTGACTTTCAAAGACAGGGAAAGCAAGGTTGGAAAACCTGTTATGGTCAGTTTTTCATTTCCATTCCATTTTTATAATTGCCTTCATGGGAAATGTTTGCTGTAAAATCACACAGAATCATCTGCCAGAGATTAATGACAGGCTGGTTAGATTCTAAGAGAACGCGTTTCCTGTGTGTCTCATTATCTGCGTCTAATGAAGACCAAGTAAGGATGACAATTAGAAGAGTAAGAGGGGTTCGCATTTCCAGATGTGTGCCTGTACGTCAGATTGTATTTTTAATCTTACTGGTTTTTCCCATTTCGAGAATGAACCCTGCAAGGCATACCTGGAAGCCGTTATTTGAGTCTGGTTCGGGATCTTTATTTCACCTCGGAGCAGAGGTCTAGTTTGAGGAATCTGGAGCCTAAGAGTGCTGCATTATTTCAGTGGATTACTAATTCTTTTCTCTGTTTTGCCTTTTTCAGGCTAAGATACAACAAACCAAACAGAGGTGAGACGCCCAGTCCTCAGAATCGGTCTGAGACCTGTTTGTTATTCTAGGGCAAGTTTCACAAATAAAATAAAGATTGAATGAGGAACCCTGGTTAGATGGGGGGCAGGTGTCTCTGCACCGTGGGTGGAGACCTTGCCTACTCAACACAGTTTTAGTCTGAGTCTGACAAGGACAAAAGGACGAATTGAAGACCATCCCTGGCTTCCCCCTACCACAGGGCTGGCCTCGGGTTCCCGACCCCAGTGCAGCCTGGCTGAGCGCATGTCCACGTGAAGCCTGGAAGAACCACCCTTTGGAATCTGAGTCCATGATGCCCGGTTTTTGCTGGAGCGGATCGCCCTGTGCGCATTCACACCAAACATCTTCCATGAAAGCAACTGTACAAGGGAAGTGTGGGAGAGATGATGACACAAGGCAAAGCCTAAGACCCCTCTGTAGCATCAGCGCATGCGTGAGAAAGCAGAGCTCTCTGGATGTCATCCTGTCAATAGAAGTAGGGAGTGCGGAAGGTTTTCTCAGGGCTGCTTTTACTATCCAGATAAGGTAAAGATCTGAGCCATGAACAGTGACAGCTCAATGAGACTAAAGAGACTGGGGTTTGCTGTTTCTCTCCTACTAAAGTCAGTCTGCCCCTGGCAAGAAATAGGCCCTGGTAGTAGGAATCCTCACATGGGTGTGTAGATTGAAATTGCTCCACAACAAAAGTACAAGGTGATGTTTACCTTTCCCCTTTGTCATGGAAATCGGGCTCGCCCAGTCAGGAGCTCAGTAATCGGTTCAGAGTGGCCTGCGAAGTGGATGGCCTGGTACTCTCTTGGCAGCATTCTATTCTTCTTTCTTGCCAGTTATAAAAGAAGCTACAGGTTGCAGTGCCACCTGGGAAAGTGGGTGTGGGCAGAGTGGGTGGGAGTCCTTTACCAAAACAGCCGAGCTGGTTTGCACAAAAGTGAGTGTCAGGCCTAGTGGCTCATGCCTGGGGATACTCACACCCCTCACGCTCTGTCACAGCCTGTCATGAAGAGAATCACGTTCACAGTGTTAGCACGGTTTCATTCAGTCAGTGAGCTCAGTGTTTATCTTAGTTTTTAAAGAGCATCATGTACAGTAACTAAGTTACACTGCAGGGCTGCGGGGGGCGGGGGGTGTTTCATACTATTACCTCACCTTAGTAGCAACAACTACAATTTCTGATTCCCAACCCCTGGCCCTTACTTGGTTTTATGGATAAATACTTACACGACCTTAATGGTGCATAAACTTTTTAATTATTTCTTTAAGCTTCACAGAAGGGTTTAGAGAAGTGGTAGACTAAGATTTCTCTGTGGAAGAAGAGAAGGATTAAAGGTAGGAAATATTTAGTATCTTTGCAACAAATGGAATGGGTCCTTTAATTCAAGTCAAAAACACATGTGATATTAATGAGCTGCACAGACTACAACATGGGATGATATGATATAATACAATAAACAAACTATATATTATTAAATTTGATACTTGCATATTTTTAAAACTGAAATTTTACCTTTAGAGTATTTTGGAAATTATATGAAATTCACACAATTATACAGAGTCCTAATTTACAGCATAATCACTTTCCCCCTTCATGAGCATCTTACATTTCTAATGTGCATTTGTCAAAATCTACAAACAAATGCTGATGTTACCCTTAACTACAGGTCATATTTTGATTCTATTTCCTCGTAATTCACTTACATCTTTTCTTTTCCAGAGTACCACAGTGCGTTTAGTTCTCTGCCTTTCTCTACTACTATAGTTTCTCATCCTTTTTTTGTGTGTGTTTTTGAGACAGAGTCTTGCTTTGTAGTTCAGGCTGGCCCTGAGCTCAGCCTTGAACTCACAGCAATCCTCCTGCCTCAGCCTCCCAAGTGCTGGGATTACAGGTGTGAGCCACCACACCCAACATTGTGGTACATGGTTACCGGGATCAAACTTGGGACCTTGCACTTGCCAGGCTGAGGCTGGATCCACCGAGCTAAATCTCTAACTCATCTCACACTTTTTTGTTTTTAATGACCTTGACAGTTTGAGGAGTCATGGGCATGCATTTTGTAGAGTGCCCCTAAGTATGAATTTGTCTGACATTTTTCTTAAAGCAAGACAAGTGCTACAGGCTTTGGGAAAGAGAATCACAGGGATGAAATGGTACTTTGGGCATAGAAAGGGTTGATGCTGCCAATAGTATTTATCATTGCTGATGTTGAGCTTCTTTGTCTGAGTTTAGTATTCTGGCCACATTTCTCTATGTACAGTTTTCTTTGATCTAGGTCTCTCTTCATTTGTATTCTGAATTACTTGAATGAAGTCTCTAAGCACAGCCCGTCCAACAGGTGAAGAGATGCGCTTGACCTCCTCGGGGGATGAATAACCATCTGTACATGTTGTTGAGTTAACTTAAGAATATTAGGTCAGAGTTAATCCATCCAGGCACATGGAGAATCAGAAAGGATTGTGGTTACCAACCTAAGAGGCTGGTATGAAAGGATCACTTGAGCCCAGAAATTCAAGACCAGCCTAGGAATACAGCAAGACCCCACCTCAAAAGAACAATGAATTGTCAGACACCAATTTTCACAAAAGTGAAGATCTGAAAGGGCGTTACTGACAAGGATGCACACACCTCCACACTCCCCTGGCTGGCTCTGGGTCCAGTGACATCATCAACTATCCATCAGGCATGAGAGTTACATAATCTTCAGTGATGCCAAGGATGACTGGGTCTGTAGAAGGTTATTCTTACATGCTCCGGGCTGCAGAACTGAGAGCCACACTAAAAGTGTGAATAAATTATGTGTGCAAAATGAAGACCAGGTCTAAGTGGGGAAAATAATGAAACCTTGTGGGATGCTGGAGATCCAAATAGAATTGGGCAAAAGTACAAAGTATTTCAGTACCACCCGGCCATGTGGCCCACCCCAGATGGCCGAGCGGCATCAGTTCTTCCATCTGATTGGTGCTGGAGTGGTAATGTGAAGAAGTACTTGCCCGGGGTCCAGCAGACACAGAGTGGCTGGGCAAGGAAAGAACTGTGGACCTGGCTCAGAACCACTGCACCATACTGTCTCCCATTTCTTGGGAGCCATTTCTACATTAGAAAAACTTTCTTATAAGTTCCATGGCTGAGATGTAAGCCGTATGATTGCACAACAAAAATACTTCTTGCGAGCCTTAATTCACTAACTTAGCTTTGGTTGCTCAGAAAACATCTTGTGACAAAATTGATGTGAAAACATTTTTGTTGTTTTTTAGGAGGTGTAGCTCAAGGTCAGCAGGTGTAACCAGAGAAGGCAAGTGAGTCAAAGAAAGAGGAGAGGCCGTAACATCAAGCTGGTTCTGATGTTCCTTGAAGAGGAAGCTGCTTCAAAGGAGTGGCAGAGATGTTCTGTGGAGATGTGGTTGTTTTAGGGCAGGCAAGGGAAGTGTTTGTCTGTGGAACACCCTTTGCTAGCTTCTCTGGACAGTCAGAGTCCCTCCCTGATGAACTACTTTCCTCTTCGGGTGAGGTTAAGCCATGGTACCTGGCTGGATTAGGCCAGGATGGTTCTCCTGCCAGGTTTCTCGGCTGCTCACAGGAACCGGGACATCGCAGTAGGAAAGGCTGAGGGGACCAGGTTAGTAAGAGTGGAAGTCGAAGAAGATGCAAGTGAGGTCTTAGGAAGGAGGCAACCGGGTGAGGCTTGAGTCCAAGGGAGGGGTGGGGTGGAGACCTGGGTGTTCCATGAATGTGGGGAACATTTTTCATGTGTATATTTATGCCTCTCTATGCAGAAATTCTAAAAAATGTATCATTGAGAGGACATCTTCAGAAACTAAGATGGCACCTATGTTACTAGGCCACATAATCTTTCGGAATCACATCATATACCTGGGACTTTGCTGAGTGAAACATAGTTTGGGGACATGATTGATTTTAACCCTCTTCTTGCCTTCAATTCTAAAAGTGCATTGAGTGGAATTTAATAACCAAGAGCTTTGTTCTTAAAGAAGCACTTAATTGAAAGACTGGTGGTACTTGATAGCTCGAAGAACAACTGCTAATAAGTCTATGGCTGTAAGAGGCTCTAGAGATTCAAATACTGATTTAAAAAGTTCAAGTATAATTTAAAAAGTATGGACCTGAGTAGAACACATGAGATTAGCATGATTCCTCCAGATCAGCCTGTGTTCCATGCCTAGTTCATGCCCAGGCACAAGGAAGCAAAGCAAATAGGCCAGAGATGACGCTGCGCCAGTGATGTCAGCACCCATCGTGGTCTGAGCCGGCCTTGGCCTTCACCATCACCTCTTAGCTCCGAGAACCTGGGCATCCTCCTGACCCTTTCTGCTTCTCAGCTGCCTTGACTTCAAGATAGAGATGACAGTCCTATTACTGGGTGGGGCCAGCACTGGTAGAGGACCAGAGGGAGAGGAGGGTGCCAGGAAAGGAGTGGGAGAAGCACCTTGGAATAGGGAACTTGGGGCTTTACTGCCATGTGAGAACCCTGAGTCTGATCTGCGAGGGCTGAGGAACCAGTGGGAGTTCCCACCAGAGGAGCGGTTTGCTCATCTTATATTGAGTAGCATCATCTGATTATTATGTGGGAAGAGATCTCCACTAAAGTGGAGGGAAGGAGGTCAGTTAGGACACACGAGCAATAACTCAGGTGTCGGGAAGCAGAGGAGAGCAGTCCGCAGCGGCTGCGTTCAGGTATTTTGGAAGAAGAGCCAAGAAATTTCCTTTTTAAATGCACCTCTTGTAGTATTTACAAAGATTTCAGCCATTTCTCCAGATTTTTTGCCTTTCGGTTCTAGGGATTCTATCTAGGGACTTTGCACTGAGCTACATCCCCAAGTCTATTAAAATTTTGTTTCAAATTTTGAGAGAGAGTCTTACCTATTTTTAGGAGGTATCAAATGTGCTGAGCAGCACACAAAGCAGGATTGGGGGAATTTGTTGGAATATGACTTCCTGCCCTGCAGGTACTGAATGCTCTCACCAGAAGACGCCCAGAGCTTTCTTTCCGTCTTTCTTCAGACAGTACATCCAGCTGTACTGGGACTGTGGCATTTCCATAATTGTTTATCTTTTTAAATTGGCCAATATAATCAAGACATTATTTTTTATGGAAGCAATTACAAAGCATCTCCCAATTAAGCTTGCGGTGAATGCCGGAAGGACCTCACTCCAGCAATACAGGGCAAGTGTATCTTACAGCAGGCTGTGCTGATGCCAGGGCTGGACCTGAGGGATCCAGGTGAAGAGGGTCAGATTCTCCCCAAAGACGAAAGAGAGTAAAGTAAAGCTTCCTCAGAGAAGGGGGATCGTGGCATTCTCTAGGATTGCTGATGTCCGGGAAAGCAGGTAAAGTTCCTCCAAACCTTCTATTTTTGAAAATGTGGAAAGTAAGTCCCAGAGATGGACTAGGAATTTACCGAGGTGGAAGTGTGTCCAACCAGAGAATCAGAGTTGACGGGTGTCAAGTCAGAGCGTGTCTCCCTGCTCCTCAGACTCTTCGCATTGCATCTTAACTGAACCAGGAAAACATCCAGATGCCTGAGAGCCTGGGGTGGGCGCTCCTGAACCTGCCACCCATCCTCACCTCCTCGGCTGTGTCTGGGACTCCTCCACCTGGCGCTGGTTTGCTCTGGTCCATGTGCTGCTCACCTCCTACCTGTGCACTCGCTGCCCCTCAGGCCAGAAGGGAAAGTGGGTCCAGGTTTAAAAACCCTTGCTGTGGGTTTTTCAAAGTTAGTATTCGCTTCAAGCATCACTTAGTATGAGATGGTTCCCTGAGACCCCATTCGAACCAATAGTCCTCACGACATCTTTCACCTTTGCCTTTTTATCGTATTAATTTTTCTGCTGACATAGCTTGCCTGTACCACTATGGAAGCTTATGCTAATCTAGCGGTTGCCTTTCTATTCATTGCTCCATTATGCCAACCCCAGTTAGTTGCTAGAATGGATCTGTGTACCGGTTTGTTTGTGGAATGTCCCCAAATCAATTCGATTGGACCCTGAGGATGCTAATCCATTCAGTGGATTGACCCACTGGTGAGATTATAACTTGATAGCATTATTGGAGACGGCTGAAAACAAGGAGAGTGCAGCAGAGCGGATGGCGGGACCTGACCTTGGCATGTCCATGACTCACACCACTAAGACCATGAGCTTAACCAAACCTTGCTTCTTTCGAGTGGCTACCCTCCAGTATGTTGTCGTAGTCATGGCATGAAAGAATATTCAGGTTGGAACTCCAGGGATTTTTTTTCCAGATCAACTGTGGGTATGTTACTATTTCCTTTTCTTTTTTATACAGTATTCGGATATAGTTTCAAATTATGAGAACTGTTTGAAATACGTAATGGTACAAAGCACTTGTACCATTAAACTTCGTCCACATTTCATCAATATTGTCTGTCGTGTTTGCTGCATCCTCTCTACTGTGTCTAATCTACATTTGTAATTTTCCCCACTGAATCATTTGGCACTAAATTGAAGAAGTGATGCTTCATTTCACTTAAATTCTTCAATGTCTGTTTTGATTCTTAAAAAAAAGAAGACTCACTTGCTTACATAGCCTGACAATAACCACAGGATAAAGTAACATTGGTCTAATTCTTCTACCTGACCAATAGATCCTTGTCAAAATGTGCTCACAATTTCAGCAATGTGCTGTATAGACACCACCATCAATAAAACAAAGCAAAGCAAAATACGAATTCTTTCTTCTTCTCTATCCCAGATTTCATTCAGAATTTCAGGCCTCCCTTTGGCATCCATAATTCCCTTTTCCCTCCATTAGTACTACTTTATGATATTTACTGTGCATACAATATATTTACTCTTGAAAGACATGTGGTGGTTAGCTGGTGGATGTGCTTTTCATCTTAATAACTGTTATTATGTTCTTATTCTTGACTTAATTTTCAAACTCTTCCCTTCTAACACTATGTTTTGGAGATTGATCCATTTTTATGTTTGTCTGGAAACACTTCTTACACATTCCTGAGATCACATAAAACTCACACCATTAAATTTCTACAGCGAGGGATGAATTTTGAGTCCTGAGAAGATATGTCGAAGTCCTGAATTCTGATCCGTGTGCAGTGGGCCCTTATTTGGAAGTAGGGGCTCAGCAGATGTAATCAAGTGACCCATGTTGCACAGGGCGGGTCTCTCACCCGGGGTGACGTGTCCCTAGGTGACAGACAATGGGGACGTGTGTCCAGGAAACAGAAGGACGCTGTGTCGCGTGACGGTGATTGCAATGTGTCTACCAGCTGAGGACTGCCAGGCATTGCTGAGAGCCATGAGAAGGTGGGGAGATACACAGACATGTTCTCCCTTAGAGTCTGAAACAGGAACTATCCCTCACAGCACCACGATTTCAGAGTTTTGGCTCCCAGGACTTCGAGATTAATTTCCGTTGTTTAAGTCCCGTTGTTTGTGATGTTTGTTACGGTAGCCCTTGGAAGCTGATACAACTCTCATCACAAATACTGAGTGAACCCTGGTGCGTCACACACAGAGGTGAAATAAAGGCAGTAGCCACTAGTCCAAAGGAAGGATCAGATGCTCACTTTGCGCTCACTAGGTTATCTTCCGCCGCAGTTGCGGAACTAAATATCAGCACTTGTCTCAACTCCCTTCTTTCTGTCCATAGAGGCTTTTCTGGAGCAACACTTGCTCTCTTCCCCACCACCCTAAGGGTGTGTGGTGCGTCACTGTGCGTGGTGCGTCACTGTGCGTGGTGCGTCACTGTGCGTCTCCTCCCAGAACCACCACAGAAATAAGAGTTCTGACCTTGGAGACCACGGTCACCGTTTCCATCTCCACCATCTCCTTCAGAGCACCTGTTGTACCAGGTTGTCACCTCTGCACCTTCTTTGTCCTCTCCTGAGGCTGTAGGAATCTTCGTCTGTGTGTCTGACTGGTGGGCACTGCCCAACATGGAGTTTGACACGAGATATTTAGAAAACATTTCTAACAAACTGAAGCCAGTTTCGCTAGATAGGAAGTAGACTGCACATTTTCTTTCCCCTTGTAAACCTTGTCTTCCTCATCTTTTATTGTTCTATGTACAATAGTATAGTTAAAAACTTATATGTGAATGTGTCATGTGTCTATTTATTACAAAATAAGTGCAATTGTGGAAATAAAAGAGGCTTTTGGCTCAGTGGCTGAAACCACTTTTTTTTTTCCCTTGCTAGTGGAATTACAAAGGAAAAGCACCCTAACACCAGGAGGAAATCCTGGAGATAGCAACGTAACTGAGCCCTGAGTGTGCAAACAGGTTCACGTTCTAGTGAGAGCCAATATTTCATCTGTGAAAAAACAGCACAAAGGTGGAGCAAGCTACTGGAGACCAATTTCAAATCCAACTAGAAGAAAGATATTTTCCTAGGCTTCCTTTGAAATAGATGCGGTGCGTATATTTCTGTGATGGCCTTTTCTTCTCTTCATTTTTGTACTATTATCCAGTATAATGGCCTTTTAATAAACAGGCTCACAGGCTTTATTTCCCTTTCTCTGAAGTCATTTGTAGAGCAAACATTAGCATTCATACCAACTGTGAACAGTGTAAGCTACTTTTTAAGGAAGATGGAAACAAGTTATTACCTCTTAATGGGTGCACCTTTATTAAGTGAAAGAGTCTAAAGGAAGTGCTTCATTCATTAGCTAGCATATTGGAGGATAGCAATAAACATTGTTCCTCTTCTGTGTGAGTATGCGTTTACGAGGATTTATTCTTGGAGCAAATGGATTACTTTTGCTAAAGACATTGATGGCCAGCGGCATGATGGTGGTGAAATATTCAGTCCAAATGCCTCACTTCTGAGCCCATGGAGTCTTCCCTATTTTAGCAAAGTAGGTCTGATCAAGGACCCCCGGAGATCCACCTCACCCTGGAATTCCATTTGTTATTCATGCCTGCGGCATCTCAGGTCTCTTGTGGACCAACTCAGCCCACACCATGTCCTGGTGCTCTGGAGGGCTGAACCCCCCATACGGACAGATGGGACCAGTGCTTTACTCAGTGGCATCAGGAGACCAGCAGTAGCGGCATCTGCCACCACCACGGAAGGTGGCCCAGTGACACTCAGCTGCCCAGGAAAGCATCGCTTTACTGGCATCTGCTCCAATGGGGTCTGAGTGGGAGCCGAGCAGCGCTGAGGACGGAGCAGAACAGAGACTTAGGGCTAGGGAGTAAATGTCATCACTGGAACCAGAAATGCAGACTGGGACTTGCATGCTGAACCCGAGGAGGGGCAGCCTGCTAAGAGGAGCTGTGCAAACGGGATTGCATCAGTACGCCTTCATAACAACTGCCATTGCCAGGTCACGGTTAAAAGCCAGGCTCCTTCCACTCCCCAGGAAAAACAGTGTTACAGCTCACATCTACATGTCCCTTGAAAGCCTCGTGTGGTCAGAGGTGGGGTTTTCATGATGGCTGGATCGATGGTTTGTGCTTCTGGGATCAGACCCGGTCTGGGACAGATTCACAGTGTGATGCCAGGATTGAGGACGTGAGTGCGATCTGCGCTGGGGGTGGGTTTGCTGGGTGAGACTATGAAGGACAGAGAGAGGATGAATGTGCAGCTCGAAGCCTGTCGCCTACTTGCTTCTGCTGTCCTCTGCCTGCCATGAGCTATTTCTCTTCCACTATCCCCTCTGCCTTGGAGCCAGACAGGTACGGCCTGAAGCTTCTGCAGACTGTGAGCCAAATGGATCTTTCTTCCTTTACCTTTGGGTGTTATGTATTTTGTCTCAGCAATGAGAAGAAGGAACGAAGACACATAATTTGGGAGAAAAGCAACAGGTATAGAGGCTGAGGTGCGTCAGCTTGTCGGATCATTCCACAGTGATTTTAGAGCAGGCGTCATAGAAAAACTAACAAGAAATTAAAAATTATCTTGAAGGAAATGAAACAATAGAAAAATCTCAGCACAGATAAAGAAATTAGGAAAAGGGGCCAAAAGGAAATTATGGGACTATACACACATGCACACACACACACACACACACACACACACATACACACACACATATGAACACACACACACAGATAGAAAAATTAAAGAAAAAAACAGTGAAAGAAAAGAAAAGAAGCTAGAGGGACTGAAGGCTAATATAGATGAAGGAGGAAACTTATGGTGAAACTGAAGACTGATAATGAGATTTACTTGGTGGAAATGTCAGACAGTAGGTTTTTAAGACTGGACAGAGCAATGGGGATCTGTGCGCCAATACAAAGGCTTGAGTTTTATATCACTCGAGTCACAGAGATGGAAAAGAATGTGGAGCTGATGGTGGTGGAGAAAACAGCTGAAAACACTTTAAATTTGGCAGGGAGACAGAGAGCTACAGGTTTGAGAAGATGGGAAAATTTCAAATAAAATCAAATCAGGGGAATTCATGCCAAGACACATCATAATTCAATTTCCCCAAACAGAAAGCAGCAGTAACACAAACTTCAAAACAAAAAGAAATGATACTTTGGGTACTGTGGAATGCCAAGTCTAATGCAACAGATTTCTCACCTGAAGTCACAGGGTTAGAAATATTGGAAAGTAAAGAAAATATGTCAAAACAGAGCCCTATATCTGGCAAAATGATCCTTCAGGAAAGACAGGGAAATGAAGCTATTTTCAGGTAAGATATAAACAAGAGCCTATGTTGCTGGCAGACCTATGCTTCAATAAAGACCACAGGGACATATCCAGACAAAAGCAAGGTGATAACAGAAGTCAAACGTGAAGAAACAAAGCACACAGAAGAGGAACCAGACTTGCCCGTTTCAGAAACTTTATAATTTAAAATGCAATCCCAAGGCTTGAGGTGTGAGTGGGTGATTGTGGCGGTCAGCGTGTGAGGAGCCCTGGGCTCCTTTTCTCACACCGTCCTGCCCCAAATGGATGCAGTTACAACCCCAGAGGGTGGTAGGTTTCTATTCCACATCCTTACAGCTTGGATTTCAGACTCTATATGATCTCTATGCCCCTCTGGGAGCTCCCGCTGGTGCCCCGGGAAGTTCCTACTTTGAGAGGTGGCTACACCTCAGCCTGCATCGTCAGGAGGAAGCTGGAGCATCACGTGTCCTGGACTCAGGTCCAGGAGGCTCCAGGCTGCTTTGGATGTTGGGGGTGGGGGGCAGACAGCCGAGTCGGTCTCCAGTGAAGTCCAGAGTGAAGCCTCTGAAGATGCGGGCACAGCAGAGCCGAGCGCAGCAGGTGTGGGCCAAGCCAGCAGTGGGTCTTGGAGAACTCCTGATTGGGTTCCTCATGGGAGAGCAGGAGCCGATCGAGGTGCTCACCGAGGGGAAGGCCACGTGGAGGGGGAGGGGCCAGCAGAGTGTCTCCCTGACAGCAGAGCAGAAGTGCTGAGAGTCCTGCGGGTGTGGACCCCAACAAGAAGTCACCCAGGCATGAGCGGCTGCTGAGGGCAGGTGGGAAAGGAGACGAAGGGCAGCCAGCACCCACACAGGCAGGTGGCGTAGAGGGTCAGTCCTCCTTCTGAAGTCTGGGACTAACAGGACCTGGCTCCTCGGGTTTCCCAGGGAACCCTCAGTGCACTTGTGTGCAGGATTTGCTGGGTCACTGGGGTCAGGACCTCTTCTCTGCAGGACAGATGCACTGTGCAGACCCTCTTGTCTCTGCTGCACACCCAGCTCTGCTATTGTAGCTGAAATGTGGCCTTGGAAAGTCTGCACTGAGATTCACATTAACCACTGGATTTGGCTTCATTTCAAACTCACATACAGATATGAGCACTGGGTCAAGGTGGTTCCTTGACTGACTCCATCGGTGGTCTCAGTACAAAAGGGAAAAGTAGCGCACTTCTGTTAGAACAGAACAGTGCAGGATTTGGCTATGGAAAGTAACCCCATTGAGGAGGAGGGTGGTTAGGAACTCGGTCGTGGTGTTAAACTTACCTGACTGGGGGCTGCGACCTCTGCTTAAACATGACGAGGGTGGTTAGGAACTCGGTCGTGGAGTTAAACTTACCTGACTGGGGGCTGCGACTTCTGCTTAAAGACATGACGACAGAGAGTCCTGGGGCTCTCCCTGCCTCGGTTATCAGGATTTGGCTTTGGGGCACATTGGTGATGCTGTGAGATGTAAAATACACAGTGTGGCACTGGGCATATCTTGGAGATCATTTGTACCAGCTGCTGCTTTTAGCAGTAGGTCCACACATGAGGGTCCAGGCTTGAAAGACTCCACCTCGGTGATTTTAATCTTTCCTATGGCAAAACCTGCTCAACTGTCTTGTTACCAAAAGCACATTTTAGCTCCTTGCTCATTTCTCAGCCTTCACATTTTAAAAATTTATTTTTGTAATTCAAATCTTTATTGGTACACTATTTATCTATCTACCTATCTATCTATCTATCTATCTATCTATCTATCTATGTATAAAGAGTTTGTATCAGTGTATGGCATGACTTGATTCTCATTTTCCTATTACCTCACCCACCCTGCACCCCCACACCCCCTGTACACATAAGCTTCGTTTCCTTTTGATGCTCATCTTTTCTTAATAAGGCAATGTCAGTAAATGGCTGACTACACAGATCAGTGTCCCTGTACTTTACCACCTGAAAAGGCACAAGATGTACCCTAAAATATTCAGTGTGACCCGACGGTGTGATGTCACGGAGCTGAACGCTCCTGTCCCTCCTCCCAGAAATCCACCCGAGCCTGCATGCGCCTGGGCTTGGATAACGGCAGGCGAGGAAGGGACGCCGGCATCCTCGGGCGCGACCAGGCGGGATGCTAATCTTTTGGCCTCCTGAAAGAAATTTCTTTGAATGCTCTTGGAGCAGCTTTCTCATGAGAGAAGAATCAACAGCAGCTAATGACTTGATGGAAGTTCACAGAGGAATGTGCACTGGAGAGATACCATCTGCTCTGCTTCTGCAAGAGCCAGAACCTGGGACAAAAGTGACTGCAGATCCGTAGTGACTCCTGGAGGAAAATGCACTTTCCTGACCAAGAGTTTGCTTCCTAAACTCCTTTATTCATTTTAGTAGTACATGTTTGCAGCACACGCCTTTACTGTCATCTGGTACATGTATGTAATACATCTTGTTTCTTTTTTAAAAAAATCTCCTTTCACCTCCCTCCTCTAGTTTCTCTTTTCCTCTGTTCATTCCTGTTGACATTATTAATTTTACTTCCTGTTTACATCCAAGTTCACTGAGATTATGTGGCCCTTGCACCTGGCATCTCCTCACTCGAGTGACCTATTTTTGCGTCCCCTCTCCCTTCCTCCTTGATCTTGGTCTCCTGACTCTTTCCCCACTGCAAGTGATGTATCCCTTTGTTTTGTCCTATTCTTCCTTTATTTTTCTCCTAGTTTGTATTTGGCTTTACTCTAATGTTGATCACTTGACCCACTGAATGTATGACTAGAGATGTAGTTATATAAACAATAGAAAGTATGTGTGTATCTCATAGGTAATCCTCATGAGTATGAACCGTATGTTTGTCACAGAGCAAAGTATATAGGATTAACTATGCATATTGATTTATAATATTCTCTGACACATACTGATTTATAATATCTAGAATATTATTATATTTAATATAGAGGATTTAATATAGCAAATAAGTATGTCAATAAACCTAAAGTGTAAAATTAATTTATCAATAAGTTCCCCTGAAGTCCCAAAGAATGACTGTCAGGGTGGAAAGTGAGGGACAGAGGAGGCTCCTCGCGGGGAGGTGCTGACCCCACACGCCCTTCCCGTGACCTTGGCGGACACTTGCTGTCACTGTCGGCTGCTTTCCCTCCGGCTTCCAGCTTCTATGCCGCTCTCTATGAGGTGTGCTGAGCAGTCGTGGTGGAGGCACGAAAACCCGGCCATCGCTGGGGGACCTGGCAGTCCGCTCAGGGCCGCCGGGCAGATGCGGCCGAGCCCAGCTCCCCTGTGCCAGCGCCACGTGGAGCCCACTGTTCTGTCCTGCCAGCTTGAGCTGGAAGCTCCAGGTGGGGCACCCGCCGGAGAAGACGCCACCTCGAGAAGGAGGGGGCAGGATTCAAGGCCACGTTTGCTTCTGCTTTCCCAAACCCCAGCTCGATCTGACCATAGAGCATGGCAAAGTGGCCGGGGACCCGGGGGATCTGGCGAAGAGCCTGCGAGTGTCAGCCTGGAGCAGGGACCTCTGAGCGCTCCTGCTCCTGGCCCCTTATTGTCCCTATGGGAGCAGAATACCTTCGATCTGAGACCCTCCGCCCCTGGTGCAGTTACAAAGCTGCTCTTCCCTGAGTTTATTGCACAGCACATTTCAACCATCACTCCTGACAAACACGGAAATCCTCCACAAGGCACAGATTGTCTTTCAGGAGCATCACATGTATGTTGCTTCACCTGCCACCCTGGACCACCAGTGTGTGACACAGACAGGATTCCCAGGGACGACACATCCCCTGTGTTAGGGAGTAAAAGCACATTGTATCTAAACATTTTCACACATCTTAGCTCGCTTCACGTAGCAATCTACTGCACCAGCATGAGGGTTTTAAACTTCATATCTGCTTAAAAAAAACCAATAACAGCAGCATAAAACCTACTTTCAAGACGGCAGAACCAAATGTGAAGCCCACCAGGTTCTGGGAACGGTTCTTGTCTCCAGTGACTCCCATTCCTCGCTCAACAGGAAGACTTCTCCTCATGTGACGTCACCTCCTCATGGCAAAGGCCACAGCATTTCTATATCTGAGTTTGCTGTTAGTTAATAAACTGTCAGAGGGTCGTAATGGCTCGAGGTTCTGTTTTTAAAATGCTTAGAGCAGGCGGTACCTCTCCAGAACAACGTGACTTTCATTTTGTCCTATTTCCTTGAGACCCAGAGTCCACTCGGGGCTGGGGAGCAGCAGCTACAATGCTACTGTGTAGCCAGGCTGTGGTCCTCAGGCCCCAGTGTGGGCTCCGCCTGCCCGTGTGACCAAGGTCACCTGCCTGGGAGAGATGCCTGCCCCCTAGTGGTGGGGAGGAAGCTCACAGGAAGGGCTGCAATCACATCGTCCTATGACTATTCTCACGGGGGAGTTCATAGGCCGGGGGGGGGGGGGTTGCTGTCCTCACAGAGCTGAGGCATTGGTGGCTGGAAAAGCGTCCATCCCGCCCCATAGATCACATTGTAATGTGCCAGGAGGATGTGTGCACTGAGCTTCGTGGTCAGCTCTGCAAGTTCTTTCTTCCGCGTCTCTGCGCTCCAGTATGAGATGCGCATCCTGAACACAAACGCGATTCTCTGCGACCTTGAAGGATGTGGATTCCCAAATGGACTCAGGAGTAGCCCTCTCCGTTCACCTCAAGGTCACCTCACAGTTCACCTCAGAGCCTGCCGGAGAGCCAGTTCTCAACACAGTTCTCAACACACCCTGAAATAGCCTCTTAAGGTAACAACTGTGGGCCATATAGGCTCCTGCTAATTTTCGGCAATCTCTCTTGTAGTCTTGATATGTAGATTCTGTAAGTTAGTTGCCAATTTAAAATAGGGGGTAGGTTGGTTCCTGCCTATTCTAGAAACACAATACCAAACCAAAACCAAAGTTTGTCCCCAGCAGCATCTCCTTCCTGCCTGGAAATTACTCAGAGGAGTAAAAAAGAGGAGTTCCTGTTTTCTTGGGATAGCGTCTGGGTAGCTCCTCTTTCTCAAGTCTCCGGGTTGCCCTGTCCGGCCACGCAGACCCTTCTACCTGGCAGGCATTTGAGTTTCTCATACCCAACACCTAGACGTGAGTGGCCCCTCCCTGCGTTTCCTTACACCCCTTCTGCTGTGGGTCCACTTGTGGAGTCCACCTGTCTCTTCCCCGGTTAATGGCAAAGCTCTGCAGTCAGGACACCCGCATTTGATTCTTACCAGTGGCATGAGCGTGGGCAGAGTCCAGCACTTACTACACCGACACGCTGGGAAGCTGCCTCTTGGGATCGCAGGAGAGAGCTCAGCATGGACGGAGGAGCCACGCAAGGGCTGTGGCCCCAGGAGCCACAGTGGCTGCTCCAGCCCAGTTATCATGAGTCCTAACGGCCAGTCCGAATCCAGAAGCCACCCTTCTGCCTTCCTTTTGGGCATAGAAACTACATATATTTGTGTTTTTCCTAAACATTGGAAGGCTTAGATATAAAAAATTATTATTCTGATAACTTGAAAAAGGAGTTCCCATAATCCATTGGGCTTGGCTACGGGCATCGCCCACTAATCGCCCATTCCCAGGCACCTGCTGATGGCCATACAAAGAGCTTTGTTGGAGGATTAATTGAAACTATCGCGAATGAACTGGAGGAGCTCAGCTAATGACTGTGAAGAAGCACTCTGCACAATTAATGGTGACTAATGAAACTGAATAGCACCATAAATACCCGGCTGGCGTTCTGATAGGAAGTCATCAGGCAGAGGCGCCTCACTGTGGAGAAAGCATTGGAGGAGAAGCTGAAGGTCGGAAGGTAACGTGGCGGCCCCCTCCATTCGGCCTTGTTCCTACCGCTCAGGATTTCAGGGTCCGGGTGAAGGGGCAGTGCCCACCTCCCCGAGCCCCACCCTGGCCACTCCCTGCCGTGGACCCATGGGACAGCCCCTGGCTGGCCTTGGCTTTTCCTGCACCTGTCCTGCCTGGTGGAACCCGAGAAGCCCCTGCCAGCGCCTGCTCCGGGCTCCCAGGGACCCCAGAGGTTCTGCCCTCTGCGTCTCCTTTCATGGATACGAAGATAACGGTTTTATTTATCATCATGCTTGGAGTTTTCGTTGTTTGCCTGTATTTCTAGCTGTTTCCATTAGGACGGTCAGCTTTCTCACAATGACAAGTGTGGGCTACAGCTTATCAGTTCTCCTGTCTTTAGTGTCTCTATTTCTTATAACACTGACAATTACCCATCTGTTCATTAGCCGTTTTTCTACTTTCTTGTAGCTATATTTTTGATACAGTGTCAAGTTAAACATTAATAACTCAGAAGTATGCCTGCAATTATTTCCTTATCATCCTTGGTTTCGTACAAGTGCACACAAAATGTTCCCTCTATGGTATGAATGATGGAAATAAAAAGTCAAGCTAATTTTATTGGTGAAATGGTGTAAATAATAAAATAAGAGAGTACCGAGGGATACTGGGGATGGAAGCCGGGACCCTGACTCCGACCCAGACCGCCAGCCCACTCTTTTCCCCCTCTCTCCTCCTCTTTGCCCACCTCCTGCCTCCCCGTGCTGGCTCGCGCTAAGTTGCTCAGCTGCCCAGGCTGGCACAGAACCTGGCATCCTCCAGCGTCAGGCTCTTGCAGGGCAGGGGTGACGCTACTATAAACACATGTCCTGCCTGAGACCCGACAGACGCGGCTCACTGTGGAAGGGGCGACCTGCTGGGCCACAGACGGACGTTTCTGTCTCCGTGGACACCAGATGGCGACATGGGCGGGGTAATTAAAGCCCACGGTCCGAAGGCCCCTGACTTGATTTCTCTCGGCCTCACCCACAGGGAGTGTTACTAGCAGTCACCAGCATGCCACATTTCAAGTCTCGTCCCCTTAAAGATTGAAATTTTAAACACTGAAGATCGGTAAAAAGAGAGAAAGGAATAAAGTCCGGGAAAAACAGTCCTCCCGTCAGGAAGAGGCCCAACTCAACTTGAAAAATATAAAATTAAATGACCCCGGATGAGAGGCTGTGTGTGGGGGCACCTGCACCGCCACAGGCCGTCGTGGCCGTCTTGGTGGGGCCGGCACCGACCTTCCTGTCGGGTAGTCACTGCCGCCCAGGGTCACGCTGCCCTCTCGCCGGAGTGGAGGGAACACGGCCTCCACACCCACACTCAGCCAGCTCCCCGGGGAGGGGAGACCCAGCTGGGAGCCGCCCAGCCGCCTCTCAGCGTCTCCTCCCCGCGCCACCCTAACGGAGGTCCCTGCGCCTCGCCTGTGTCTCAAGAAGCCAGTCCTGAGTGGGAATCGCCGAGGCAACACAGCTGGCTGAGACCGAGAGGAAGCGGTGTTCTTCTAAAGTGTTTCTGGACTCTTCATTGTGAAGGAGAAATTGACCTCAACGTTAAAAAGATTTGTCCTTCCTAAGTCACCGAGAAGAAAGAGAAAGTGCAGCCTCAGCAGCGCTCGGTTTTTATTACCCACATTCACGTTCCACAAGTGATCGGCGGGGTGGGTGCAGTCTTGGTTATATTTGATTTTTCCCTCCAGGTATCTCAGAAAACTTGCAAGAGAACAGAGAACCAGTAGCTTTATTTCTCACCTCTACTCAGTGATCACTGCTTCAATCACCACTTCTTAACATTCAAGGAGAGGTGTAAGGGGCGGATTTCTCTGACCTGGTGCTTGATCCCAGGAGCCGAGGTGGGGATGAGGTAAACGCCTTCCTACTGTGGGTGCCTCCTCGGCCACCAGGGGCCGCTTGCTGTGCCAGCAGCTCTGACAGCAGGTCCCGCACCCCTGACCTTCCTGGCATTTATGAAATCTAAATTTCCCTCCAGTGTTACTTACTGTTTCATTTCCTGCTGTGAGATCCTTAAGCTCAGTCTGACCCTGAGCTATGTTAGGTAACTATAAGGAGAAGCAAAGCTTCTTCCAACCCCAGAGCACATCTCCTGAAGAGTAGAAAAGAAGCAACTTTATTACTAAATAAAGGCTGAGCCAAAATGCAGAGCACCGTGCTGACAGGTGCAGACAGGGGTCTGACCCTGCCGGGGAGAGTGGCGGGTGCAGCCCGGACACACAGCAGAGGACCTAGGAGGGGCCTTGTCACTCAAATCTCGCCAAGCTTGCAGAGGGAGTTTGTAGAAAATGCAATACAAGGAAAGGAGACACTCCTGACCAGCTTAGACACAATTACCTGCAGTGTGAAGGATGCAGAGAGGAGAGGCCACTTACATTGGAATTCTTCATGATGGCGCCATAAGTGCAAAAATGCTTGCTCAAGGGTAAAGACAGGGCAAGGCAAGCAGAGGGGAGGGGAGAGGAGGGGAGGGGAGGGAAAAGGAGGGCAGGGGAGGGGAGGGGAGCAAGCCGAGAGGGCACAGGTGGCCGGCTCGGCTCGGAGGCTCGGGGACACAGGCTTTCATGATTTTTGAAAATATTGCTGACCTAACTTTTCAAGTCACGTAAATGAATAATCCTTCCTAAATATTCTAAGCAAGACATTAATTCCTTCTTAAAATCAAAATAAAAAAATAAGAGGTTTAACAAAGGCAGAGAGGCCTTCCTCATCCCTCCCACATACAGACACTGTCTGCCTCCTTTTAGGAAATGGGTAAGTTCTGTCTTGGTGCCTTGGAGGGTAAGGTGCCGCACGACCCTTCTCCAGTGTCACGACCCAGCCTGGGGCGTCTCGCCGATGGTCACTGTCTAGGAGGATGGAGGCCCCGAAACTGACATGGGTGCATCTCGCTCCGTGGCACAGAGCCACCTCCTGTCATAAAGGCAAACATGCTTCTTTTCCTCTGAATAAGCCCAACCGGCTCACACGAGTGACCATCATGAAGAATTCCAATGTAAGTGGCCTCTGCTCTCCGCATCCTTTACACTGCGGGTAATTGTGTCCAAGCTGGTCAGCAGTGTCTCTTTCCTTGTATTGCATTTTCTACAACCTCCCTGTTACTTAATAAATTCTTGGAAAGTACAGACATGACTTCACAGTCACTTCCTCAGTAGTGACACAATGAATCCCAGGTACACAACTTTAGGGATCAGATGTATCCCAAGGTAGGAAGCTGATGCGCACTGTGATGCACTGTAATGTTTGTGGTGCACTTTTTAATAGACCAGGCTCCTAAGCCTGCACAGGCCGCGGCGCGGAGGCTCCTCACTCCGGAGGCCTCCTGAGTCGGAGGCACGGATGTCATGAGTGCTCCCCACTGAGAACGCGCTTGGCGCTTTGGGCTTCCGCCAGCTATGATTTCACACGGACGGCAGCTTGCTGGACTCCACGTGTGGATCGTGCTGTGTTGGCTCCGTGGTGCATTTCAAGGCAACACTGGCAGATCTCCGTGGAGACGAGCGCTGGTTCCCAGGCAGCTTGGTTGAATCACTGCATTCGTTGGTCCACGCGTTCCAGTTCTCAGGCCCCTAGAACCCTGGAGAACTGCTCGAATGAAGCGTTAGCAGCAGCCGGATGGTGCTACAAGCTGGACAAAGGGGGGCTTTGGGGAGTGTGTCGTGGAGGGTACGTGCTTCACGGGTCCAGGCTCAGGCACCGGTGACACCTCTGGGTCAGGGTTGGGAGCGGGTGGGCAAGTCGCCACTCTCTGCCAAGGTCCCAGAGGCAGGGGGTCCGAACGCCATTACGTGGCGACTCGTCCTTGGTTGGTGAAGTGCATATTATTCTGACAAGTACGTTTGTTTAAGGAGCTGATCGGCTGCAAAGATGGTGAGCATGGACTGGACGGGACTCTCCGGTGACCATGAAGGTTTGTAAGCCCTTGGACGGTGCGCTGGGGTTGGGAAGGACGTAAATCTAAGCAGGGTGCTGAGGCGCTGCAGACGTTAATTACTCAGCTGTTGTAAGGCAGATGTGCCCAGGTCAGATTTATTATTTGACTTGACATTCAGAAATGATTTTACAGGGTGGTGCCATTCGTGAAAGCCAAGACCGGGGCCATCCAGCGTGGCCCGGCCTGACCTGACCTCTCTCTTAATGTACCCAGGGCTGATATAAAGGGGACAATTTAAATGTCTCAGGAGAAAGTTTCTGACTCCTCCAGGAGAGACGCCTCTGGGTCAGGCAAGTTCACACACAGAGAAATCTAACCTTTACTTTTGTTTTTTAATTCCAAAAATTACTTTGTCCTTGGCGTGTTTCTCTAACCTTATAATTGCTTCTGAGCTAAATTAGATTTCTCAATATCTTCTATCCTCAACATCCTCTAGCAAGGACAGGGCCTCCTAAAATTCATCTTTAAAAGCTGTATCATCTCTTATTTCACGTTATCCCTTCTCCTCAGTAATAGTGACACTTGATTGGACATTTTCCATGTGCTAGGCAGGCACAACACATGGTATACTAAGGATATAGTCACATTTCTAGACTTCATGATGGTAACTATTGTGTCTAACCCAGAAGGAGAAAGTAGTACGCACCATGCACAGTTCTGTGAAGGAGACATGACCGCTGAACCCTCGGAATCAGCCTCTCAGGTAGATAACACCTCAACTGCTATTGCTGCTGTAGTAAATCATTGCGAGGATGCCGAGATCACAAAGGTATCCTTAAAGGTTTTAAAAGTAAGAAGATCAACACAGACCTGGCCAAAGAGAAGACTTGAGCAGTGGCTCTTGCATCGCTGGAGCAAGAATGAGCTTTGGAGCTCACTTAGCTGGTGAGCAGAATCAGGTTCCTTCAGTCTGGGGGAGTGAAGAACCGGGTCACTGTCACCGTCCATGCTGCGCCCACCCACACAGACATGCACTGTCGCTCCCTCCCTGGTCCTCTGCGAGCTCCAACACTCGCCAAGGTTCGAATGGTGTTATGAGCATGTTCTAAATCATGGTATCTATTGCAACCCAGGTCTTTTCTTTGGTTCTGTCAGATCATGCTAAGTTTCCACCATGTATGTTCATCAACAAGTTAGTTTGCAGCCAGAAGCCAGAGCTGGATTTGTAGAAAATCTATTTCTAGATCACTCCTAATGCAAACTGAAACCCAAAGATGAGAATGCTCAGGACCTTGGTTTGTGTAATCTCAGAGATTTCCTGGTTTATAGATCTAATTAGAGAAAGGAAGTACGTATTTTCAGTTACTACATTCTCAGTTTCAGAATTCCCACCTTATTTTTCTCTAAAATATTATTTTTATGAAACTTCTAGTTTTATAACATCTACTTCCTTTAATATATTAACAATAGGTCTGAAATCCAAATTTAATGAGAAGATTGGCGTAACTCCCCAGACTTTTGCTCTTAACCATTTCTTGTTATCTCTGCTGTACTTTCACTGTCTGGAGTTCTTTACTTTGTCTCTATTTAATGCTAACCTTTTGTATGAAAGACTGACATTGAGTAATGTCACATTCCTGCAGGAATGTTTTCCTGGAGTCAGGTTGAGGATTCTCAGCCTCAGTCAAGTCCTGAAGAGGCTTGATTTGAGATTCCGAGTCCTGTCGTTCTGAGGGTTCGTTCCTGGTCCAGCCTTCACCCTAGGCCCCACCCTTTGGACATGCTCTTTGAGAAGTGAGTGATTGGTGAGTTGGAAGGACTTCTTGGGAGGATCCAGCACTAATGTTGACGGGTGGCCATGACCTCGGCAATTGGCTGGTTTCTCTCGAGAGTTTAAGAGATGGCAAAAGCCTCACGGCCTGCAGAGGCCCAGTTTTGGCCAACATCTGCCACTCGCTTCCTCCCTGGGATCCCCGCTCTGGTTGCCTTGGGGTCTGGACTCCAGTTTTCATCTCCCAGTCTGGTGAGGGCTCCAGCCTCAGCTCTGCCAGCCTCTGCCTGCTGTGAGCCAAAGTGGAAAGGAGTCACTGCAGAGTCCTGGTGGACATCCATGGAGCCTCCTTCTGGAGAGATCTTGTTCTGTCTTGACTACACTGGTAACTTTCTGATACCATTAGTTTCTTTTCTTTCTTTCTTTTGAGACAGGGTCTCACTTTTTGTAGTTCAGGCTGGCCCTGAGCTCAGCCTTGAATTCACAGCAATCGTCCTGCCTCTGCCTCCCTAGTGCTGGGATTACAGGTGTCAACCACCATGCCCAGCATTGTAGTAATTGGTACTGATTGCTGGCAGATGTGAGACTCCACACCTAGCATTGTTGTATGTGGTTACCGGGGGATCGAACCCAGGCCTTTGTGTTTGCAAGGCAGGCGCTGGAACCACTGAGCTAAATCCCCAGCCTGAGTTTTCTTTAGGCACACGTTTTCTAGTGTTTCCCAGTGGCAGGAGGGGTTTTCTGTGAAGTTACCCATTACGGTGAGAAACAAATATTCTCCCCTTGTATTGATCCTTTCATCTACAGACATTCCTCGCTGAGCCATCTACCTATTTAATGACTGTTTGAGCTTCCAATACACTGTTTGGACTTACAACTGCTGCTTCCACTTATGATCTTTTTTTAAAAAAATATTTTACAGTTCTATCCATCTTGTTATCAGAGCCTCAGTGTCCTTCCAGTACAGTGCACCTAAAATAACTCATTCTCACAAAAAGTGTTCATTGAGAACTCCACCATGTTTAGGCCATACTAAGTAGTTTGTAAGATGAATTATTAAAGTATCTGCCTGTGAAAAATGTAATGATGACTGAGCTGTTTTAATGAGAAAGAGATGTTACTTTGCTGAGATTTTCACATAAATTGTCATATTATTACTTACTATAACAACAATGACATCTTTCCAGAAATACATTAGTCTCTTACTATAAAGTTATTCTCTATCAAATACAATCTAGGGAGAAGGCAATCCTGTATCAACAGAGATGATGCATTTATACTGAAAGGAATTTCTCCTGTATGCACCTGAACTTAGGCGTCACGGTAGCCTTTCCCTGAGGTGCTGCTCTGTTTCTGTATTCCTGCTGCTCTAAAGGAATCATGCCTGTAGCAGCTGCTCCATCTTTGCAAGGGGCAATCATTAAAATCAGCATAAAGTTTTTTTCACTTGGCAACCAATCTCCTATAATTCATTAACTTTTATAGTGAATAATAGGGAATCCTTAGATTCAATTATAAAAAGGGAAGCAGAGACAAAAGGAGAATTGATAAAATTTTACTGAGGCAATCAAAAAAGTTTCTTAGAATAACTCAGAAGTGATTATTTGGGGAGGTGAAGAACTACTCTAAGACCTTTAATTTCCAATAGGAAATAATTCCACGATTAGTCATAAAGTCAGGGGACAGTTTGATGCTAAAGTTTGCAGACGCTGAAAGAAAAACTCATCTTAGAGTAGCACATGAAGCAATTCAATATGATTAACTCTGACGATGATGTCTGCCCTACTCCAGCATACAGAGTAGATGCAGGTTGTGTTAGCATCTGTGCTGTTACCGAATGCCCTGTGGAGAATCCCCAAACTCCAGGCACCGGGAGAGAGGGAGGAGTAAGTTGGGAGCCTGGGGAATCAGGCTTCCCCACTAGGTTCCCATGCCTTAATCTCTAGACCCTATCCTGGGTTCATTATGAGTATATCATGCTACGGGACAAAGGGAGATTACAGCAGCAGATGGACTTAAGGATGTTAATCAAGAGATAGTATACCTGTGAGACTGCCTAGAACTATCCTGTGGGATTAACAAAATCACAGAAATCTAAAATAATGCTGATGAGAGGCTGAGGGATTAGGGACAGCAGAAGATGACAGGTGGATGTCTCAAATGCCCGTTGCTGGCTTTGAATATGAAGATGAGGTCAAGGCATTTTGGAAAATTCTAGAAGCCTGAAAAGCTAGAGAAGAGGAGAGAAAGGTAAGAAAAGAGGAAGGCAGAAAAAAGGGACAGGAAAGGAAAGGATCAGATCCTCGCTTGACTATGCTGTAAATTGCAGGCCATCTGACATTGATTTTAGCCTGAAGAAATACAGGTACTTCTCAACATAGAACTGTAAAATAATCAATTTCTCTAAATCACAGATATGGTGGTTACTGGGCCATCAGCAGCAATCATTACCGTGGGAGCTTGGTGGATCTCATCTGAAATACAGATTTTCTAGAATGTTCAGTGGTGGCTGTTGCTATGAAACAGGTCTTCCTGCCCTCTGTCTCTCCCCGGTGCAGCCATGTATTTTCACCTTGTCATGATTTGGGGCCGTTCCCGGATTAGCAGGGTGTTTGTGTCTTCAGCTGCTTCTAATGAACCCTATTTACCAGAACTCAGCCCATCCCGTAAGTAGCACACAGGTATTTGGGGTCTCTCCAGCCCCAAAAGGCATATATGTCCAGGGCCTCCCTCTTTGGTGTACGCAGAGTCTCTTCTCAAAGTTCATGAGGGGACGTTTAATCTGACCAAAACTCACACATTTCTAACTTCTCGTAATGCTGAGATGGACCATGGCTGGAAAATCTGTTTACATGTTAGTGACGGGCATTTTCTTCCTGTGGAGAAGTTCAGGGACAATGCTAGAAGATCATCAGCTGAGAAAATCTAACAGGACGCTGGGTATCCTAACACTCCAGACTCCTGCAGATCCCAAGCCGGTGAACAGCTGCAGGACGAGTAATATTGGCCCGGAGTGTCTGTGATTCTTAATGCTGCTATGAAGCAGTACTACCTTACAACCTCGTCAGTTATCGGTACCCTAGAGTTCTTCGCGTTGCTAGGTGGGATGCCCAGGGATCTCTTTCTATGGATCTATCTCTAATTGATCTCTAGCTGTTCTCTGAGCAGCAGAACTAGGGCCCCAACCAGAGGATTTTAGCTCTGACCGCCATTGAAACACTGCACTTTACCCTGGCCCTGATCCAGCACATGGGCCTGGGACTGGGAAGACACTCAGCGATGTGGCTCCGGAGACCTGGCCTGGGTCCTGCGCAGCTTCTCAGAGAGGCCTTTCCCCAGTTCTTTGCTTATCTTACCCTCAGGAGACAGATCATGGGGTCCTGATCAGCCCATTAATTGTAGATACTTGGGGGTGGGTGGGGCGGGGAGTGAGCATCCCCATCAGGTGAGTTTGCAGGACTGAGCCCACCTGCTTTCCGTAGGTCTGAGACCAGGACTTTCTTCCCCTGTGGAGTTGCATAGCTGTGGCCTCTGCTTTCTGTTGAAGAATCAGGCAGCAGCCTGACTTGTGCTATGTCTGTAAAAGGATGTAGACTGGCAAAAGTGTCTGTTTAATCTCTCTCTCTTTTTTTTTTGAGACAGGGTCTCGCTTTGTGGTTCAGGCTGGCCCTGAGCTCAGCCTCAAACTCACATCACAGCAATCCTGCTGCCTCTGCCTCCCAAGTGCTGGGATGACAGGCGTGAGCCACCACGCCTGGCACTGTGGTATGTGGTGCTGATTGCTGCTGGGGTGAGTCTCCATGCCCAGTATTGTATGTGCTTGCTGGGGAATTGAACCCGGGCCCTTGTGCTTGCAAGACAGGCGCCAGAACCACTGAGCTATATTCCCGGCCCTGTTTAATCTCTTATTTGTTGTCAGTTCCTTGAGACTCACACAAGGTCTTAGCAGACCTCCCACGGTCCTCACCTCTCTGGCTGGAGAATAGACACTGAGCTGTCACTGCACCCTGGGCCTGGAAGTAACATCACCAATGCCCAAGTGCACCCGTTCAGACCAGGTGTCACTCTGGGAAAAGAGCCGCCTCCAAAACATAAAAGGGGCTTCTGTCAGCAAAGCAAATGAGCTTGTTAATGAAGGGGATGGAAATTGAGCCATAATGAGCTACTGTATCATAAATGAGACTAATTACATCCTCAGTGCTACCCACAGCTTCATGTCAACTGAGATAAAATCAATCTACTCAAGGACAAAGAAAAATTACACTTAGTGAGGGTGTCCTCATCTAGCAGTCAGCTTTTCCCATTGCAGAGACCACATATCTGGCGCTCACAACTCCATGGCTTCTGGTTTCAGGGGATTCAGTTCATGGCAGATGTCAAGTTGAAGACTGAGCTTACCTGTCTTGTTACAAGTGCAAACAGCACACTTGAAAATGTGCCCCAAGGACTGCATAGCTTAAACTGCAGGGGCCTTGTGCTCTGCAATTGTTTGTTAAGAACTGAATTTGAGGGCCAGGGATTTAGCTCAATGGTTCTGGCACCTGTCTCACAAGCGCAAGGACCCGGGTTCGATCCTCAGTAACCACATACCATACTGGGCATGGAGACTCACACCCAGCAGCAACCAGCACCACATACCACAGTGCCAGGTGTGGTGGCTCACACCTGTAATCCCAGCAGTCGGGAGGCAGAGGCAGGAGGATTGCTATGATGTGTGTTGGAGCTGAGCTCAGGGCCAGCCTGAACTACAAAGCAAGACCCTGTCTCAAAAAACAAACAAACAAACAAAAACCCCAAAAAACAAACAAACAACAAAAAAAAAACAGTACTGAATTTGAGACACCTTGGGACAAATTTTCCTACAGCCCAGGTTTGAGCTCAGTCCCAGCAGGCAAGCGGGCAGGTCACCAGGTCACTCACAAGATGAGTTTTTATCCAGAAGTTGCAATGCTCCTGAGTTGATGGGAAGTTACAGTTCCCTCTGAGTCCCAAGTGAGCAGCACTGGAAGGTCTGTGCAGAGGGTCAGCTTCCAAGCTCATCTGTGGACAGTCTGACCCTGGTGTCACGGTGGTGCCCTTGGGCAGTGCCCACGAGCAGTGGCTTTCTGCAGGGAGCACATTGCCTTTCTTCCCCGATGTCCACGTGATGGAATCCCTCGTAATTAGACATAAATTTGCACCATTCTTAGGACTTGGCAGTACAGGTTTCTCACTCTGGCCAAAATCCACCGAGAAGGTTCTGCTGTCCTTGGAGTAGAACCAGCTCTGAACATGACAGCACTGTCATCTCGGAGCAGCACGGGAAATCCAGATTCCAAAAGAACCCAATTTTTGAGGAAGAGAAGCTAAAGAGACTTGTCCGGGGCAGACATGAATGGCTGTGGTCCATCTCTGGTTTGAGTACAGAAACAGTGACGCTCACAGCACTGTGGACAGCTGGCTCCATCCTCACCCTTTGTGCACCAGGCTTGTCCTCCCAGCCACACCTGACTCTCCAGGAGGCCCTCGCGCAGCCCAAGATGGTGGTCAAATGCTGTACCAGGACGGATTAGTCTGTGAGTCTGGGTTATGTCATGCTGTCCCCTTTATGTCTCTGGGACAACATGTCTGACTTGCACAACTTAACAGAAGAAGGTTTATTTTGGCTCACAGTTTCCGAAGTTTCAGCGCATGGTTGCAGAAACATCACAGTGGAGGGGTGGAGGGATGGAGGGGAGAGCTTCTCCTCTCATGCCAACAGGACGCAGGAGCCAGGGAGGAGGTGGATTCAGAGAAGGGGCTGGGAACAGGGTTCACTTCAAACACCCGACAGGGCACCCGCTGGGCCTGCTCCTAATACCCACCCAGCTGGTGAATCACAAAGGACCGATGTCTGATGTCCATGTCCTCGCGCCCCCGGACCCTCTGGCTCCACCCTGAACGTGTTGCGGGGAAGGACAATCAAGTTCTCCGCGTGTGCCTCTGGGGGACCCTGTGGACTGCAGCTGTCAGGGGCCAAGTCTTTTCCGGGCAGCAAGGGGAAGCTTTGCGGGACAGCAACCCGGGGGCTCTTAGTGGTTTCCTAACTCCTCTCAGAAACGTTTCTTTCAACACAGGAAATGTAAAATCCTCCTTCACGCCCCCCATATTCAGAGTAAATACCCATGTGAATAACATGACGCTGAATGTGTCTGAAGGCAAATCGAGGTTCTTACGGAAGCCATTTGAGATGCAGGAATGTCAGGACGCAGTCTCCCAAGGAGCGACACATGCTGCCCTGAAACTGGGGCAGTCCTAACCACCGGCCCGCGGGGTTCACTCAGCACAAAGCCAGGGCGCGATCGTCTCTACAGCTGTTAACTTTTCTCTTCTTTCTTTGCTTCAACGACACCCAGAGTCCAATTTTCACTGGCCGAGATGAGGAGCGACCTCTGTGCTGCCCTTGTAGAGGGCGAGGAAGAGCCGCCCTGTGTAACCATGACTACCCGGCTGTGCACGTTCCCACAGATGCGCGAGGAGCGCTCTCACGTTGTGCAGTCCTGAGCTGCTGATGGATGAAGTGAGGAACCCTGAGCAGAGGCGGGGCGTCCAGGAGGCCCCGCCCACACAGAATGACAGAGCAGGCTTCCACGGGTGGTGGGGGTGGACACAGCATTTCACCTATAAAGGCAGATCCACTCAGACACACTTTTTCCATTTAATGAAAATGGCAAAGATCACCCATCTATAATGTTATTTTCCTCTCTCCTATTCTCTTATAAGAAGTTGTGACTTATAAGTATTCAGCATGCCAGTAGAAATAAGGAACAATATAGCACACAGCTATTTTCCTATCCCTTAGCTTAAGAAATACAATTAAGTCAATGATGGTTTAATCCCTTTTATGCACAATACACCCCATCAAGCCGATATTTGCCTCTTATTTCATGTCTTATTTCTGTCTTATTTTCTCAGTTCCATAATTTTGATTTGACTCTAAAAAGTGCTAGCGTTTTAGTTACAGTTGTTTATTGTATGTATTTTATGGAACATGTTTACAAGCCTTTAAAAAGACTGCTCACTTTCTGTTGGGTGCTTTCCTTTGGTCAAGTGAGGAGATACTGAGATACAGACACAAGCACAAAATCTATGGAGGGGCTGTGCTCAGGACTCTGGCTCCAGGAGAGCAGTCCACGTGTGCCCAATCTTCTTTGATCCTACTCTTTGACGCGGCACTAGGGGCTGGCTTGCAGCTCTAGTGCAGCTGCAGTATTTCCAGTTCCTCGTTTGTTTGCCAGGACCAGGGCTTTTATCAGGCCCAGAACCTGCGTCTTCTCCCTGTTACCCTCCTGGATGGTGAAGACTCTGAACTCCTACTTCATACTTGGTTACTTTTGACTTTTGTGACTCGGGGTCCTTTCTCATCAGCAAAACAGGAAGAAATAGTTGGAGAGGCAGAGGGCTGCGACTGAGGTCTCTTTCCTGCACTTTGCTGGCCTCAGGCTCCACCTTCTTGCCCATCCCGACTCTCCTGCAGGGCTGGTGATGGTGCTGCCTGGACTCCCGTTTCAGTATCTTTCTCCACATGCACCATCCCTGTCTCTGTGCAGGACTCAGCCAGGGCCTTGGGGCGAAGCAGAGAGGACTCTGGGCTCACCCTGAGCTGCTCGATTTCCCTGGGGCTTTCATTCCTCAAGTCGTGACAGAAGTGCTACAGGGCACACAGAGCGGTGCCTCAACCAGCTGGCTCTGGTTTCTCTTCAGCAGAAGTGCTGGTGGCCAGAAACCTGCCCACCGTCACTGGAACGATGATTTTCCTTTTGCAGCTTTTCAAAGCTCCACAGACAAAATCACCCATTTTGATCTCATCTCAGTGTTTTGTCTTCTTTGTGTTTTGGGGTTTAGACACCTCAAATCAGGTTAATGAACATCAAGCATATGCGTTTAGGCAATGGCTTCTACAGGGACAACAGAAAGAAAGAATGACACAGAGAAGGGTAGAAACATCCCCTATTCTGTTTCCAGAGAGGCGCTAACTGCTCTGATCTGAGTTTTTCTGTGCAACTTCAGAAACCTACTCCATGCGTTAGTTAGAAATGGTGTTACAGCTGCACAATAGAATAGTAGCCAGAAGTGAAACTGAGCTGTCAGCTGAAGAAAAGAGGAGGAAGAAAATCACACGCATAACCAAAAGCCCAGTAAACTCTGTCCATGAAGGGCACTTACTGGATGGACACTCCCATGTGACATTAAAAGGAGAAAAGGAAAGACAGTGTCTGGGAATCAGAAGGAGAGGAAGGAAATGGGGTTTTCCTGGCAGTGTAAGCATCCTGTATGGCACTGAATGGTGCACACGGTACGAAAACATGTAAGTGTGTAATACAGAATGCACAGGGTGTAGATGACTAGCCTCTGTCATGCAGTACCACTGACACACCAAGTGTGCAAATACACGGCATCAACATAAAATTATGTTAATGGCACAGCAGCCAGCAAAAGATGAGAGTAGGAATCTATAGGAATTTTATGTGTTTTGTAGAAACCTAACACTGAGGAAAAGTAGTCTACTAACAACAAAAAAGAAAACCCAACTAAAATGAAAAACACTTCTTTCCAAATACAACTAACTGTATCAGCAGCCTTGACCTGTGGTGTTAATCATAACAACATAGTCACATCTGTGTGAACGCCCCACTTAGGTGCTATTTGCCAGTAACATTCTTCCTGACTTCTTACATCAGTCATTAGGCAGTGCATGCTGCATTGGGATAATGGTGCATTTGCATACACAGAGCATGCTGGGATGTCCACCAAGACACCCGGAAGGTTCTGGAGGAGCTGGGATAGAAGGAGGCTTTGCATACCAGCACCCCCAGCCCTCGGCAGCTTCAGCTGCTCTAGGCTTGGGCGATGAGAGTACGTGGCGTGATAAGCAGTTGCTGCTGGAAGGAGCTACCTAATCTCCTCAGTTCTCTCTGATGTTGGGTCTCCACCCACCTCACACAAAGGATCCTGCAGGAGTTCATTGCTCTGGGATCGCAGCACACAAGAAGAGATTAAGGTTCTACTTCTGGGGTATCTTAGTGAGTAGAAGCCTCTGTCTTGCACACTTTAGGGATTTGAAATTGCTAAGGATTAGGAGCCGTGACCTATATCAGCTGTTGCGGTCTCTCCTGTCACATCCTTGGTCCAACTTTGTTGGAATATAATAGCCATAACCCAAGCTGCTTATGTGCCCGCGGGTCTCACCTCTGCTGCACTTCTGTTAGAATTCTATTAGATTGTCACAGTGTGGACCCTCTGCGTGGCTGACCTCAGAGACAAAGAAAAGTACTGTTTGGAACATACACATCACATTGAATGATCTAAATCAATGTGATATGGACTCAGAGATCACAAGATAATTGGTTAAGGAACAACACAAAATGAGAGCAAGAAGACAAGTAGGAAGGGGAGGCAAGGCAGAAAGAGAAAGAGAAAATTGTGGGGTGCCGGCTGAGTGATACTTGAAAATCGATTCTGTCACATGGAAGACTTTGCAGGCAAAGAG
This sequence comes from Petromus typicus, assembly GCA_004026965.1. Classification (NCBI taxonomy): domain Eukaryota; kingdom Metazoa; phylum Chordata; class Mammalia; order Rodentia; family Petromuridae; genus Petromus; species Petromus typicus. Next base: position 77,107 of record PVIR01001279.1, on the reverse strand, counting down.
TACACTGCACAAAACCCAAGTCTGGCTTATTACTAAGGAATGGTCCACTTCACTCTCAGTGTGGATTTCAAGAGAAATCCTCCAAGATGAGATTTTTCTCTTTGCAATCTAGCTTATGGCAGACTTCTGCATCCCCCGCAAGCCTCCCCACTCCCCAAAACAGGACGGAAGAGACGTCTAAGCAGCCTTCCAGCAAGTGCTGTAACACCACAGGGTAAGCAGACTTCATGGGGACACACACCTCTCTACCGTGACCCCTCAGATCCAGCCAACAGCTCTTCCATTTCCTACTACCCATTGGCCTTGCCTTGTCAATTATTTTAACAATTTTTTTTCCATGAAGAATGTGATTGAGAGCATGTAAAAATGTGTGGGTACTTGGGATGTGGTAAGAGATCCAGTTAAGAGAACAAGACCAAGCATAGACTTTGTGGATAACCTTTAACTTTTTAAGCCAGAAAATAGTTTTAAGCCCATATTCTGGTAGGCATTATTCTGGACACTGTGGAGATAGCAAAGACCAATCAACAAGTCTATTTCTTGGTGAGTCAGTCAGTTGCTAAGACAAGCAGTCTAACTGTGGGCTTATCCTTGTGGTGCAGATGTGACAATGCAGTAAATGTGCCATCTTCAGACCCTGATATGAATTCCCCAGGTAACACCCCCACACACACGTGTGCACACACCCACCTGCACACACAGGAAAACATCTGAAGATAACTCAGATGACCAAAGTTCCATGTACTTGTATTTATCATATTTAACAAAAACCCGTCACCTGCCTTGTAACAGTTCACCTGTTGTTATCATGTGTGCCGGGCTCATGGTTCGGCAAAATGTCAAAGAATGCAGTTGTAAACAATGGGAAGAGGTTAGGAGAGGTTTTTTTTGAAATAAGATGAAGGAGAACAGCTCCTAGGTTTCCAGGAAGGGTCCCCAACGTGCTCTTTGCACAGACCTCTGACCTAGAGCTAACCAAAGCTAAACAAAGGATGACAGTCGCTCAGCAGGCCAGGGGTGGCTGCCAGAGACAGCTCCACGGATCTACAAGGACCAAGGGGACCCAGCTCTTCACCCAGCTCTTCCATCTGGAGGCTTCACGGGAAACTGGGTCTCAGAGGAGCTGGTTAACTCGCTCTGGCATGTCCTTGAGACTCGGGATCTTAGCAGGGGGCAGCTGCACCTCCCTGGCTGCCTCGCATGCTGCCTGAGGAAGTTCACTCCTGTCCAGAGCCCTAGCTCAACTTCTAATTCAGCTCTCCGGCCCTCCCCCTACCCAGCTGCCCCACTCAGAAGCTAACCAAGTAGACGTGTTCTGCAGGGAAGCTCGTGCACGTGCCCATGTGTCCACGAGTAGAAGGCTTGTCTCCAGCACAGGCAGCACGGGAGGTGGGGACCCTCAAGACAGGGCTCTCCCCAGAAGGCTTCCTACCCCGCAGCTTGGGATCCCTGCCTTCTGCTCCACTGTCTGTCCTGCCTTTGGGGAGGGGAGCATTTCCTCCTCCACGTGCTCCCAGGGTGACCTGCGGCTTCATCACAGTGCCCCAAACAAGGCCAGCTGCCCACGGACTGAAATCTCCAGGACCCTGAGCCAATAGAAACTTGCATTTACCAACTGATTATCCGATATTTTCTTCAGGAGGGAAAAGCTAAGGAACACAGTGATGGCACGATTTGCACTGTGTATTCGGCCCCTATCCAAACTCCAGAAACTTTGGTTTTCCTATGAATATTTGTTTAAGACAAGACCCAACTGGGCCCTGGGGGGAGACAGCTCAGCTTCTCTGTAACCTGGCCTAGGGAGAGAATGTAACAGAGACCGCTCCCCCAACACCCCCCGCCCCTTAATCAGAGCGCCCCTTGGTGGTCGGAGTACAAAATAGCACAGCAGGCTGGCCGCAGGCAACAGTGCCCGGTCACCTTTAGGCTTTGTTCTGTTAGCAGGAAGTTTAAAGAGCTGTAGCGTTTCTCAATAAATGTACCTCTCCTACACTAAAATCGGTAATTCTACGGTACTGGGTGAGTGTTTTTAATAGGAGCAGCAGCGTGAGAAGCCATCCGCGAGCGGCCAGCCCCACACCTACACTTATGTGCGTTTTCCCGTTTGAACCTCTGTTAGGCGGCGGGTCCTGCGATCGCTGCCTCTTGGGCGATGGAATCCAAGCTCAGAGAGGCTGCGTTGGTTGGCTGAGTTTGCTCCTGGCAAACACTGCATGTATCTTTTCTCTCCCTTGGCTTCTGCCTGGGGATTTCTTGATAATTAGTTGTAGATTTAAAGAAAGAAATGTGCCTAAGAAATCAGTTTTGTTGGGATCTGGAGTTATAAGAAAATGGCACTTTTTGTGAATCCTCCACGTTTAGATGTAAATTGTCTTAAAAGTCACCTCGAATCTTCCCGAGGAAGATTCCCTCCACGTCACTTTCTTAACAAGGGAACATTCACAGCTGAAAAATAGTAAAGTCGGAGCCAACTGCGCCCCTGGGACACGGTTTCCAGTTAACAAGAATAAGCAGCGATTCCCCTACCTGCCCGCCCACGTTACAAGGCGGGTCAAGGAGTGGGCTGCGCACACGCCGGTCTCTTCTCTGCCTGGTACCCAAGGCTGGAAGATGGAGTTGCCTGCGCCGCAGCAGGAGGCCACAGAGAAGGAGGCAATTATCTCCACCCTCCCTCTGCCGCTTCCTCCGCTGCGGACAGGTGACCTTTCCTATAAAAAAATCTAACTGCCTTGTCAACTTCTGCTAACTTTCTACTGCAGGAAAAAATCTTGCTGAAGTGCAGAGCAGAAAAATACAGTCATTGTGTTCTGGATTCTTTATTTGACGCCTGACAGCTAAAGGCAAGAATTCTGGACAAGACATTTCAATTTCTGCAGCTCGTGCCCTCAGTGGCACCCGGGGACCCTAGAGGCTCCTCAGTTAAGTTGTCTTTTGTGAAGCTCTCGGTTTGTGCGGGGGCCGCAGGACACCTCTGCAAGTAAGAGGAAGAAAAGCCGCCATACGTGATTATTCACTAGGAGATAATGGGACTCGACTAATGACTGGAGATTTTATAAAACCAGAATCAGCTCCAATAGATTTCCCAGGATTCCTGAAAAGTGATATTGATAACTGTGATCCAGCCTTTATATTAATTAACCTCATTCTGACAATGAAAAAAATGTACTTTGGTTTCAAATAACTTCCATTAGAGAAAATGCAACATCATGAACAGAGTGATTTATAATATCAGATCAGGGAGGAAATAAATTGCGACGTTAGGGTTCGGTTGCTGGACTAGAATTAAGGCACCATCTTTCTGTACGATAAATCCAGACGGGCTTCTGGATTCCACAATACATCTTCATGAAATGTTTCAGGGGCTCTTATGTGATGGCCCAGAGCCAACGGCTCTTTCTTTACATGGTCAGAAATTCTAGTTTTTCACCTTTTACGTGATTTATCCCTGTCAGAAATCAATCTACCCACTCGTATATATTTTGCAATCAAATATTTATCTGTATATAGTAACTATAAAGTAGGGACATATCTATATGATATGAAACCAGGATTCTTTGAAATAGACTATACGAAGAAAGACTTTTACATTTAAAAATAAAACAGTAAGTTCAAGCCCAAAATGCTTCTTTATTACAATACAGTTTAGTCGTGGCCTTAGATGAATAGCTTCAAACATAGACTTACAAAAATAATGCTTCATATAATTTTTGGGAAATACAAAAGAAGATATACTCAAGGCAGAAAATTTAGGAAATAAAAATAAAATAATCTTAATTTCAGACTGAACAAGAGTCTTGGAGAATGCATTATTTATGGTGCTATCTCCCACGTGTGTATCACGTCTCATAAGTACACGCCTTGCTGCATCCTGGTAACACGCTGCATTACACCGTGTTCTTCCATCTCACATTCAACAGCCTTCTCATGTATTAAACACTTTTTAATGCTTTCGCTGAATTCTACCCTAAGGATGAATACTACTTTGTGAATGTCATTTTCTCTAATGCTGGACATTTACACCAACTGCCATTTTCATCTCTCTCTCTTTCTCTCTCTCTCGACTAGTAATGTCAATAAGGGTTGTCCTAATCTCTCAGGAATGTCGAGCATAACCTATTTGCCTGGATTGTACAGTCCTGTCTACAGTTATACAACCATGTAACAAATGGTACAATTTAAGGCGTACACATTGACCCTTGACCCTGACAGTGACATTAAAAAGATAAATTAGAAAAATTCCATCCTTGCCTTTAGAAAACATAGTAATGAATAAAGGTGAAAGATCATCTTATTTCAATTATCCGTTATGGCTTCAAGGTGTATCCATTTTCCTAGAATAACTTTACTCCGTCCTTTTTTATGGCTAAGTAGTGCTCAGTTGTGCACACACCGACAGCACATTTTATCTATTCATCAGTTGATGGGATGTAGGCTGGCCTCAAGATTTAGCTCTTGTGGGCGGCACTGCTATGAATCTGAGTGTACGTGGATCACCAAGATGTCACAACTGTTACAGGAGCTGTGAGTGAATGAAACTGCCTCCCACTGTCCAGCGACATAGATGCCAGGTGCCTTGCTTGTAGAAAGAGCATTTCTCTTGAAAAATTAGAGATGCTCTGTGGCTTTCAATTTCATTTCATTTTAACCTAACATAGACTACAGGAGATATTTTATTTCAAATGATTCATGCTGCCTTTATAGTCTTTTTAATCCTAGGTATTAAACATAGAAAAGGGACTTTTAATATTAAATACCTTTGGAAAGACAGATAAGAGATGTAATTTTCATCTTTTTAAACAGGTGGAATGTAAAATCTCAAGCGTAACTACTGAGCACAGCAACATGCTCAAACGGTAAACTCAAAATCCCGTCTGGAGCAAAGACGGGGCCAAGCACGGCGGAAGGCACGTGGTGTCTTCGGAGAGGCCGCAGACAATGTCGCTCTCCTTCATTTCTTCCAAATGAAATATATTCAGCAGCTCCGTACAGAAGTTGCAGGACATGGTTCATCCTTCTATGTAAAAGCGAAAGGAAGTAAAATTACTGGAAAATACATGGAAAAGTTTCGAACACATTAAAGATAAACCACAAAGGATGGAATTTGGGGGAGAAGGAGAACTAGTGAGAAGAATCCCACGGGGCTTCGGTCCACAGGAGGGGAGCAGGCGCGGACAGCCTTCTGCGCATGCCCGGGCGGACGCAGAGCTCAGGGTCCAGGTGGCAGAGAGCTGGGGAACAGGCCAGCCGGAGCACAGTCACCTGCATCTGGGCACCCTCCGCCGCTCAGCACGGGCTTGCCCAGCCCGGTGGACCACATGGACCGTGGGAGAGCCTGAAGGGAGGCCCTGGATGCCACGCAGAAGCCTGGCCGGTCTTGGTGCCCTCAGCTGGGCAGAAGACCCTGCGGTCAATGCGGAATAAGCCTGGAGTCTTACCTATATCCTCAGGCCCCCAGAGAAATAATCAGTCCTCATCTCTGGATTAATGTTTGTCTTCCAATTGTGTTCTACAGCAAAACTAATATCATCCACAGAAATGAAACACACATGCTCCCAGTAAGATACATTCCAAAATATCTGAACCAAGCATGATTATTGGGAAAATGAATTTTACGCGTGGGAAATATAACCCATGAGAAGAGAGGGCAATCAAACTGACCTAAAGCTGACACATTCTGGTTTAGAAGAAAATCACATTGAAATGGTTACTTAGTAGATTTTTTTAAAAAGTGGGAGAAAGGAACATTTAAAAATGGGAAAGTCAGCTGAGAGTAGCGACACTCAAGTATGATTCCAGCACCCTCAGAGAGGGAGGCAGGAGCATTGTCAATTTAAGATCCTTCTTGGCTACTTTGCCCCTTAGCAAGACCTTGAATAAAAATAACTATCAAAAATAGAACAAGGAATGTAGCTCAGTGAGAAATCCTGGAATCAATCCCCATAGTCACAATAATAAATAGATAGAAAAATGGGAATGTCTTACTATGAAAAAGAATGAAATTCTATTAAATTAGAGTAGAATAAGAACAAACATCCCATGAGATCCACTTGAACCATCCTGTGTAAAATGAGACAGAAAGAAAACCATACCTACGTTTACAGTGATGTACTAACAAGATGCAGCTGAAGTCTACATCAACACATTCAAGGGAAGTTTGGGTTTCTCAATCAAATTCCAAAGTCCTTACTTTCAGGTGCCTCCTCGGTCCCTGTACTGTGAGGCTTCCATGGACAGAATCAGCTGTCTGAGGCTCTGCTCATCACAGATGGAAGTGTGTGGTATGGGGATTCACCTAACCCAAGGCTTTCATCCAACACACTGCCACATTTCCCCACTTAGAAACTCGAATTGTCCTTGGAGCCATTTCTGTGGTAGAGTTGAAAAGGCTGCTTAGCTGTTTGATGTTTTGATTCCAGCGTCCATTTCCAAGGTCCAAGTTCACAGCTGCACACAGATGCCCCCTGCTGTGATCAGGCGCACCCGCTCCATGTACCATGGAGGTCCTGGGGTTCAAGGTGTTGAGACCCAGGGGAAATGCCCTGGGCACCTATTCAAATGACATTTTCTTCCTCTGGCAGCACTCAAACTCTTCTCAGGTGCTCCCCTTCCTGGAAGAACAATGGCAAGAGAACATTCACAGGAGACAGGAATGTGTAAAGCCAAGAACCGCGTAGAAGGAGGAGGGAAGATGGCAGAGTTCACTCTGCAGGGGGATTGAAGGCAAAGTTCTCTGTGTGCTGCTGACTGTGAGGAAAAGCTCTGGGCTGAGGAAACTGACCCAGATTGCTGGCCTTGGACCAGGTGAGTCTGAAAGACCAGGGTGCTGCAACAATGTCAACCTCTGGATAAAACCCCTGCATCCCACCTGCATAGCTGGCTCAATATGGGAATTGCATTTTCTCCTGAGGCTTTTCACCTACAGAGACATCGTGGGGCGGGGGACAGGGCTATGACTGATTCTTTAACCCTTCTGGGTTTTGTCTCCTGCACTTCCTCAGTCCCTCCGGTGTCGAGCTCAGCTTGTGTGTGGCTGTGACATGTCAGACGTGTGCTAGTGCTGTGCCGGCACATTGGCTGGGATTCTCTGTCCATTTCAGAAGGAAAAGCCCTGTATTAGCAAAGAAAGTCAGACAAGACCAGGCGACTTTTCTGAAGCTGTGTAATATACCTGATCTCAAGGTGTTTCATCAGCTTCTAAATGTTACCTTCGTGTCCGACCTGATTTCCTAGCGGCCGTCATGTTGGGTTTGGGACTGAACTGCTTCTTCCTTCCTTCCATCTTGGAGACCCGATCTCCCGTCCTACCCTCTGACTAGTTCAAAGCAGGAAAATTCTTAGTCAGTCTTGCTGGGGATGTTAGTGGTTAAGACTGATGTTTAACACAGCAGCACCCACCAAAGAAGGGGAAGAGGAAGCCATCTTGAAAATAAGCCCCATTTGACCTTCATAAAGAACACAGCTTTGCACTGATTTTCTAGGTTTTCCACATACCACTTGCCCTGAAATTTATGTCCCACAAACCACTCTCCATGGAGCTGCTGGCAAGAACATCTCAAGACATATATCTCTTCTTAAAACCCTCCTGAGTCTTGCCATGTTGACTGGAATAAAATTCACACCCACTGCTGCACCTGACAGGCCTCCTGTGGGACCAACCCAGTTCCTTCCCTCCCACCCGGTCACCATCTTCCCCTTGTTCCCCACCTCTAGCTGCACTGCTCCAAGTCCTGAGGCGGCTTTGATGGCATCCTCAGCCTGAAAAATCTATGATGACAAGACACTCACAACCAGTACAGAAGGGGCTTGGTGTGGCCTGGGGTTTGTGTCCAGTGTCTTCTCCCCTGATTCCTGCACATGTGTCGAGCGTTGTGCTTCATATGGTGCAGAGTTTCCAAACTCAGAGGACGAGTGAAAGTCTCCATGTAAAATCTCCACGGCCACAAGGAGCCCTTCCAGGTGGGGTAGATATGGAGCACGTGTGGCTCTGCTGCTGGTGGACACCTGGTCCCTGATTTGCTACCCCTGGAGAGGCTGAATGGCCCAGGGCAGGGCAAAGGGAACAGACAGGCCCTCAGTGGACAACCCTGCTCTCAGCTCCCTGTCAGGTCTGCAGCAGGCAGCCAGCGATGGTGAGAACTCCCAGCTGCCCGGCCTGCGTGTAAGGATTTACCCCTTCCCCTTTCTGTTTGCAGCCTCTGTAAGCTCAGTACGTGTTAATGGGTTTCCTCCTTGTGAGGATTAAGTGAGATCACAGGATAGTACTCCAGCGAGGATTAAACCTTAAGCCAGCAAAAAGCGCCTTGCGATGTTGCTTTACTCTGTAGAAGATGCTTAACTCGCGTGGAATAGGATATTTTACCTAAAACATCACAGTTCCCAAAGTATATCAGAGACCACAATGCAGATTTTCAAAAGAATGCTGGCAACTTAGTCATTTACTCAGAGCCCCTTATTCTCTGCAAGAACACAGAGGCAGGAGAAAGGAGCAGACCCCGAGACTGTGAGATTCTTAAGATCAGGAGGAAAAGATATGACCGCCAGGGGGCAGTAGCACATGGGCTGTGCGTAGTACATACAGTGGGGCCCTGCCATGGCAGACAGGGGAGACCCCTCCCGGCCGGACACAGTCCAGAGCTCCAGGGCCTCAGCCTGGGAGGAAGGAAGGTGGGAACTCCCAGCGAGGCGAGACTCACACGCGCAGGTGGTGCCGTCTGCCCCCTGCTGGGACTTCCGGTGGAGACTTCCAAAGCGTGGGACCCACTGAGGCCTTCACTGCAACAGGGCTTTCTTATCTGTGCCGGCAGATGTCTTTTTTAATCTTTGCAAAGCGGGCAGTCTCTGGCCAGCTGAAAGCATTCTTGTGTGGGTCGTGTTTAGAGCAGGTGGACGTGTGAGAATTTGAATGAGGAGCTGGCAGGCAGTTGAGGTTATGGGCCCAGCTAGCTGCAACAAAGAAAGCAACCTAGGGACCAGTATGCGGGGGCCATCTTTGATTTACTCAGACAACAGGAGGAAAAGATATGGCAGGTAGAGATGAAAGGCACTTTAATAGTAAAAGCTGTAGTTTTTACGGTGGGAGATTGGGGGGCTATTACTCATTTATTTATTGCTTCCTGGGCTGCTTGAAACACTTGGAGACACTGTGGACTGTGGTACGAATCTTGCCCGAGAAGCACGGAGACCAGCCTGGACCGAGTCACCCTGTGCTCCAGGTAATCCTGTCCAAACAGGGATGCTCTGAGATGAATGGGGGTTACCAACAGTTCCACAGACACACTGGGAATCCCCGGGGCCATCCTGACAGGTGCATCTTATCCCCATGGAGCAGGGGAAGCCAGCCTCACCTGTGTCAGGAATGCTCAGAGGTCCCTCCCAGGAGCAGTGGGAATGTGAGGTTCACACTGAGGGGTTGTTAAGAAAAATCGGAAGTGAGGGAGGATCCAGGAGAGGAGAAATAGGGACAGATGATGGCGAGTGGGGAGACTGCCTCAGGATAGGGAATCCTTCACAGGTACGTGAACGTTTCCATAAAGAGAAGAGTCAAACTCCACTGAGACCAGTAGGAGGCCAGCTTGAGAAGCCACCTCAGTAAGATCTTCATGGCCCCTCCCCTCCATTTCTTCCATTAGTGTGGGAAGGTCAGACACTGGCTGGCAGGCTGGGGGTGGGGCTGGCAGGAAGAAATCTTAGCTGTCACCATAGAGGCTGAACACAACTCGACTTACCTTCCTAATAAAAATGGTCAAAGACAGAGATGATAGATACGGACTTCAATATTACAATCAGTAGTTCACATACTAAGGAAATTCTAGGAGGACCCCTTCCAAGGCCCTGGATAGGACAAGAAGTCTGTCCTTCCAACATTAATGTAACAGTTTTCCTGAGGTGTTAGTGAAGGCAATTAAAGGAAGGCAGCAATTATGGTCATAAAAATGGAGAAGACATAAAAAATTATCCCTACGCAAAGAAGACTTCATTACAAAGCCACAGAATCAATGACACAACTAATCAAAACCCTTAAAGTTTTCTGCAAGATGATGAAACAGAACATTAATGTAAAAATCAATAGTGTATATATGCGTACATAATAGCGAGTTAGAAGATGAATTTAATCCATGAATCTCACTTTTTATAGCAATAAGAAATAAACGCTTAGGGATAAACATAATGAGATACGTTTGCAACCAATAGCAGGACAGTAAAACGCACTGAGTGGAAATAGACCTGGACGGGCCGGTGCCACGGGCCGGAGTTGAGTCAGTCACCTACCCAACTTCAGTCCTCACTAGAGCAAATGACATCTTTAATGTGAGCCCAGGAAAAATCTCCTGAGCATCTTCCCGGAGCCGAACACGCCAACATTAAAACTCGCAAGAAATCAAGTCAACACATAAAGGGAACATTTGCATTTAAAACTTTGCAGTTCAGAGGTCCGTTGCCACAGATCCTCCTCGAACCACCCTGTGCCATCTCTCCTGCTGCTTGAGGAGCTGGCTGGCACGCTCGTGTGTGCTTCCAGGGAGTGTGATCAGAAACGTCGTGAATGTAGCTGCCCAGGGAGCTCCAGAGCACGAGCAGCCGGGAAGCATCGGGCTGTACCTCGCCCACCTTGCCATCTCCGTCCGGCATCGTGTGGCCCCTGCTCTGTCTCGGAGACAAGATGACCTTGAAAGGTCAACATTCTGCGTCAATTCTGTCCACTGAGGCAGCTGGGACAGCCTAACTATGGACACAACAGGGCTGGCGGGACTACTTCAGAAAAGGACACCTGGGGGTCACTGCATCTGAAGCCAGAGGGAGTATTCTGAAGGTGGCCAGTGGAAATGTCTTTTGTTGTAATAATTTTTTAAAAACTTCAACATTCACTACATCTTCAGTCATAACTTCTATATAAAATACACATGAGGATCCTGGAGTTTCTCTAAGTCTGAGAGATGGTCAGCCATGCAAGGTATCAAAGAGAAGGGCCGATGTGGCCCCTGAACAGGGGGAGGATGTGAGGAAAGCGAGAAAGAGAACGTAAGTCGTTCTGTGTTAAACTCGAAGGACACCGAGACAAACGCTAGCACCTGGCTGTGGCTTGAGGGCACAATGCTGATTGAGATAAGCAGACACACAGGCCAGACATTTCACAGCGCCATTGCAGAGGTCGCTGGAGACTGGTGGACACAGGAAGCAGAATGGCGCTTCTGGGTGGAGAGGTGGGGATCTCCGCCTGGCGAGGACCGAGTCCTCATGGGGATGACAAAGACCTTCTGAAAACGGGCGGTGGCTGTGGCTGCAGAACAGTGTGAATGAAGCACAAAGGCACAGGTGGGCCCCTGAGCCGCAGTGACTTCCTGTCTGCTTGTAAAGGGGTGGGAAGGTGCCCCCTGTTGGGGCAGGTGTAAGATAGAGGTCCTACTGCAGAGTGAGTGCCCACTGCCTCCAGCTCTGCACCCTTGGGCCATCGGTGACATCACCCACTGCTGAGAGCAGAGCACTTCGCTCCACCCATGGGGTGGACGCATCACCTCCCTGACCACACAGGGTGGGGGTTCAGCCAGTCTCTGGGGTCCCTCGGCTCAGTCAGGCCGATGCATAAAATCAGCCATCACAAGAAAGGATGAGAAGAAGACACGGTGATCACCCACGAGAATAGGAGAGCAGAGAATTGATGTTGCACTTACTGAAAATCATGTCAGGCCTAATCGGGATATTAACCAGTTGGAATAAGGTGAGAAAAAACCAAAAGCTTCACCAGATAGAAACAGAGGCGCCTGAGGGCTGCCATCACTGTGGGGAAAGGAAGGAGGACTAGAGAGGAGGAAGGGGGAGGAGTGGGAGGTGGGAGGAGGAGGGGGAGGAGGGAGGAGGAGGGAGAGGAAGGAGGAGGAGGAGGGGGAAGAAGGAGGGTGTGAATTCTGTTGAGAGAAGTGTTACTAGGTGAGTTACTGCAAGTACAGTTAGTTTTTGTTCTACATTTTTTTTTAATCCCACGATTTTTCAAGTAAAATCTAAGGAAAGGAATGAAAATAACCCAACCCAACCAGGCAACCGGGTCACCTGCTTCCGCCCACTCTCTGGCAGCAGGTGGCACAGTGTTTGAAATCACAGCAGTGTTTCTGCTGTGCCCCCTGAATTGCTGCTTGGGGGAGCTCTACTTTTAGCAATGGCAATTACTGCAGAACCACGCCTGGAGGTATTTAGACTTCAAACAGCCTCCTCCTCTCCCTTGACAACTCAGCTCCAGAGCAGGTGAGACAAACATTAAGAAAAAAGAAAATGAAAGGAAATGAGAAAACAAAACCAGTTGGTTCTTCTCTGCAAAGATCACACAATTCAGCACTCCAAATTTATGTTACCTTAACTTGAAATAAAGCTCTCTGTGGTTTTTGAGACATTCTTATATGTATAAAAGGAAAGCAACGCTGGGCCTTGTACTTACACTGCACTTGTTCATAAGGGAGCACGCGCAGTTCCCACCGACCCACACTGAGCGAGGAGCTGTGGACCGAGCTCTTCGCACGTCGGCCGTGGGAGGGGTTCTCTGGATGCAGAGACTAAGTCAAAAGTGGATGTGGAGTGAGCTCACCCACAGAGACAGTGACGAGCACCTCTACTTCCTTCGCACCCTCCCCAGGAAGCGTACACATGCACTCACACACAGACACACAGAACGTTTTTGTTTAATTCTGGACCGAAGCCTTGTGTAACCAGGGTTTTAATCTGACAGGAGATTGGGGCTCCTTTGCACACACATTAAATAATAATAAACCCATGAAGACTGTCTGGGACATTCTGGGTGGTGGGTAGTCATTGTTTATTCTTCATAAGTCAGTTGAACTTGGAGAGGTCATGAGAGAAGATGGGAAAACAAGTGGAGGAAACAGGCGCGCAGGTTGCCCAGAGAGATGGAAAGAAGGCACAGGTGAGAAGCGAAGCTAGCACCGAGGGCCGGGAATGAATTTCTGTGCCGGAGCAGGGAGGTGGGCGTCAGGGGGTGAGCGTCATCGGAGCTGGTTGGGAGGACAATGCGCAGCGGTGGGGAGCAGACGGCCACCATGCTGCTCTGCTGCTGTGATAAATGTCACCTACACAGCAGCTTTGAGCAGCACAAGGCCCTTGTCCCACCACTGTGGAGGTGAGAACTCCTAGAGGATGGACCCTCGGGGCTGCATGCTTGGAAGCTCTGGAGGAGAGCGCCCTCCCTCGTCTTCTCCAGATGCTGGAGGCCACCTTTCCCTCAGCCCCTGGTGCTGTCTCCATCCTCGACACCATGACAGCATCTTCCGTCTGTCACCCTCTGTCTTGAGCAGCTCCAATGGGAAGTTCATGCTGAGCCTCTGTGGACAGGTGCCCACCCGGACAGGTGCCCACCCGGACAGGTGCCCACTCTTCTGTGGGATTGAATTTACATTTGGTCTGGACTTTAACGTTCAGCCTGGAGCAGGGAGGTGGAGCACAATATCACACAATCCTTGGTCACTAATCCAACGTGGTGACATTCTTAGGAAATTTCCACCAGGAGGGTTGGCAGGGAAGCCAGGCTCAGCAGAAATACACCGGGGAGTGGGAGGAAGGAAAAGCTCAGGGTCAGACTCGCCCTCCACTGACGCTCATTTCTAACAAGGTTCTTCCCGTCAGGGTCACGTCCCTGTGGCCATGGCCGCGGCTGGGGCTGCTGAACACGTGCTCAGTCTGCTCCTCTTGGCCTGCGTAACTACCTTTTAGCGAGTTTAAAATAAATTTACAAATAAGCAGTTTCTCTCCAGCCAAGACAAAAAGCCTGCTGCCAACACTTTAGTTGGAAGAACGTTTTTGATTTTCAGATAGGTCTGGAGCTATAATAAATAATGACGGTGCTTTTAGAGATGCATTTTCCTTTGCTGTGATTAGAGCTGGTCCTCAGACAGATCTGTAGTTTGCCAACGTTGGCCAGGAGCTGCATTGTTCACACATAGGCTATCACATACTTTCATCACTAATGCAAATAGATTGGTGCATTTCTTCTCTGAAGTTATGTACAGTGACTTAATAGCAGGTACATAAAATGTTTTTGGAGATGAAAACAATAATAGTGCTCATAAGTATGTGAGATAAATGGTTAATTCAGTTATAGTGTATCCATTAAATAAAATATTATTCTGCAGGCTAGAGAAGAAAAGATTTACGTAGGTATATATAGAAATCTTTCTGACGTGAACTTTGCACTTATGGTGCACCCAGTTATGTGTGAGCATGTGTGTGTCTGTGTTCAATTTATTCACAGAAATGCACAAATACAAAGAAGGACACAGTGAACACGGCCTTGCCCTGTGCAGTTCTCATCCTCAGGAGCTTCCATTCCCTTGGGTGCTGACAGCTTTCCAGGCTGAGTGAGGGTATTAACTGCTCACGGATGAGTGAATTTGAACCACTGAGTGACTGAGCTGATATGTTCACCTCTGATCCGTCCCGTTCAAATGGCTCAGACGCCCTTCGGGAAGGTGGCGTTGAGCAGACGGTGGTGCTTCGGATTCCGAAATGCTCATGTCAGCCGCTCCAGACAGAGGCAGCAGGAGTAAACATCGCTTGTCCCTGAGGTCAAGAAAACAAGAGCAATTTCTTGGACTTTATGATGAATAATGAACATTTTCCTCAAATGTTGTTGCCTTTTTTCCATTTGACTTGCCTATTAATGTCCCTTTTCCCTTTAGACAGATTTACTTTTACTTTGATGAATTTAAAATATCTCAGTCTTAAGAATACTCATTTTTTTGTTATCAGTTTTACAAAATATTTCCCCAACCTGTTATTTGCCTTTCTGATTTATTCTCCTGTAATGGGATGAAGAGAAATTTCATGATGTTATGTACAGTGTAAGGTTTTTATGGCTCATTCCTTTGCTTTTATAATACAAAAGTCTTACTCGTGTATAGATCATATTGATGTTTGCCTGTCGTTTTTCCTCTACTTCTTGGAAATTTCTTCATTTTACTGTAGAAACTGATGTGCTTCGTGGTACTATCCTCTAGCACATCAAGTTACTTTATGACAGCGTCGCAAGGCACCACTGTCCTACGAGAGAGGAGAGACTTGAGAAATAAAACATGAAGAGGCTCCTGTGTGTCGTGAGAAGGGCTCTAACTCTGGCTTCCGCTCTTAGCCCCGTGCTCCTCCTCTGCTTGGTGCATTCACGGCCAGGGTTGGCGTGTTATCTGCCGCAGCATATGAGCACCCAGAGGATGGGGCCTGGGACGAGAGTCCACAGTGGCCCAAGCCAGCTCCACAGCCATATTTCTAATGAAAATGGATCTGTCTTTATGACTTTTGGAATGGAAATGGAATAATAGAAAGGGCTAAACAATATTTCCCTGTGGTAAGTGAAGCCGATTATTGATTTTCAACTGTATTTTGTCTAAAGTGCAACCGCATGACTCTAGTCATTTAATCACAACAGATATTAAAGCAGCCCTCAGTTTTTCAGTGAAGGAACTGATTAGAATATAAAATCAAATAAAATAATAGGACAGAGAGATGGACACACACACACACACACACACACACACACACACACACACACAGAAAGATGGAGATAAGAATTCCTGTTCCTAGGCCGGGGGTGTTGCTTAGTGGCAAAGCAGTTTCTTACCATGTTCAAGACCCTGGATTCAGTCTCCAGTACAGCAAGAAAAGCGAGTGAGAAAACAAAAAGTCCTTGTATTTTCTTTTGAGAGACACCTAAGTTTTAAGTCACTGGAGAAAGCATTTGGCAAGCCAGTGAGGAAGACCAGTCTCAGGGTTCAAAAACAGTCACAGGGATTTACACGTGGGGCTTCTAGGCACTGGGGCTGGCCAGGGCCCCAGCCTCCAGGATGCGAGGGAGGGTGGGGGATGGGCATTAGCTAAGAGCTCTCTGCAAACGCCAGGTTTTCATTGCTAAGCTTTTTTATGATAGAGGAAACAGGCAGATGTTTTTCATAAGACTTTATTGTTATTTAAAGTAACCATTGCCTCTCTGGAGTGAGAGATTGAGAATGTAATAATCTATTTTATGTATTTATTTTATCTTTAGTTATTTGTCTTGCACACTTATAATCCGAGTCTCAGGGAATTGACGCTATGTTTTGGTGCAATAAAAGTCAGTTTAACTGTGCTGTCCTCAACATTAATAGTAACATTCCACAAGAAGGCTGTGAAAATAGTTTGCAACTTATAGTGAAGCTTTTATTGGCCATTGTGTCTGTAGGCTGACCCGAACTTTGCACAGCGCAGGTGTGACCACGGTGGAGGGAAAATCCTTGTTAGTGAGATGTGATTCATTCCTTAGGATAAATGTCCCCAGCTGAGACTTCGGTTAGAGACTGCACGCTTTCTAAAGTTGTGATATGCTTTGCAAAATATCTGCACTAACACGGGGCCTAGTGAGTAGCATGTTTGTGTCCATATTCTGATATACTTTCAGGTGTTGGTCATGATTATTTTATTACACATTTTTAATTTTAAGTATTTAATGCTGGTTTATCTGTGAAATGTACACATATTTGATTTTTGGCAAATTAGAACATCTCTCATTTCCTCAGTTCTTATTAATATTTCTTTTTTGAGACCAGTTGTTAATTCATAGACTTTGTTCTTTATTTCTTGCATTTTTTTGAATTTTTATACATCAGGAATATCAAAGTTTTCAACTATACATTGTATTTTAAAAGTATTTTTAGAGAATAATTTTAGTACGATTTTAATATTTGTCTAAGTGTGTCATACTTTTTAAAATTGATTTATACATACATTATGATCTCCTTCAACTATGAGAATTTATACCTGTACATGACACATTTGATTCTCATTTCCCCCTTTCCCTTGCCCTCCCTACAACCCCACCCCAGTATACATAGGCTTTGTTTCCTTTCCTTTCCTATCAATTTTTTATTTCCCTTCTTTACTTCTTAAAAATGATTCCAAGGTTTAAGACATATGCCATCCCCTTGTAAAACTAAAGCATGTTTTTTAATTTTTGGTTTGGGTACTGGTTGTTGAACCCGGGATCTTTCCATTAAGCTACATCCACGTCACTTAACCGTATCAGGGACCAAACTCAGGAACTCACACAGGTTCAGGCAGGCGCCAGAACCACTAAGCTACATCCTTGGCTTAAAGCACAATGTCTGACAGGGCATGCATTGTCAAAATCACCTTACGATACATTTCACTTTGATAGCTGGTTTTTAAATATATATATAACCATGTGATTGTATTCTTGGAAGCCCTTTCACCAAATGTGTGCTGTTTACTAAGACTTCACCCAGCATGTATTTCCTCTTTGCTGCAGCAGAATTTTACCTCTGATCGATTCTAATTAACCTCATCTCTGAGGTTTCTACTCCCTACTCTATAGTTCAAGGAAAGCAAACAAAATGTAATTAAATAACCTAACATGCAGAAAAAGGTTAAAATGGTCTCTGCGAGTGTTTACGTGATTATCATGCCCCACACACTAGGCTTTTTCTGATTCTCTTGCTCACCTTCCTCTTCACCCTGAACTTCCTTCCCAGGTTTTCTTCAAGATTTCCACGTGTCACTGTCTCCTTGCAGCGCTCCCGGAGCCCCGAGCGGGGCTGGTCCGCGCTCTTCCCGTCTCATGCACACTTCAGTTGCAGCCTGTTCACAGAGACCTAAATTGGTTTGTGCCACCACATCCCAAAAAACACAAATCCTGGAGGAGGAAGGTCGTGTCTTATTTGTACCTGAAATTTAAGAGTCAGGTGTACACACTGTGGCATGGTAGCAACTAAACATAGTCTTCCAAGTGAAAATCTTAAATAAATTTCAAGTTGGATATTTTATTGTATTTATCAGTAAACAGTCAGAGAAGGAGCCATTATTCTTAATATAAGAGGTCTGAAGTGTTAGGCTCTGGCCCTACCTGTATCTATAGCACAGAAGAAGTGTATAATGATTTACTAAACTTGCATGCCCTCGTGGCTGTAGTTCACCCTTCGTGACCTGGGGTGGGCTGTTCCCTCAGAGCTGGAGGAGCCCCATGCTGGAAATGTGCCAGTCATCCGCAGTGACCTTCACCCCTCCCCTCAGTCACAGGCCGTGGTGTGGGAACGTGGTCTGCGACCTCTGCTGCTTGCCTGCGCCCCATGTCTGTGTCCCGCTTGGCCTGGAAAAGTCACTGGTATGAGACAGTCTTTGGCCCATAATTGAGGCCGGTTGCTACAACACCGAAATCCTGAATTGCGCTGGTGTAAAGCAATGCGTTTGTTTCTCCTATAAGTGCAGAGTGGCCCCTCAGCCCCTCTTCCTCGAGGCAGTAAGAAGAGGGACAGAGAGCAGGTACACAGGCCTTACCTGCCCCTGCCCAGCCTGGACTGGCAGACCCCAGCCTAATGTCAAGGGCGCCGGAAGCCGGGATGCCAAGTGGTCTGCAGGGGACACCACCCCGCTCGGCCGCACAGCATCCAGGGTCCCCTCGGATCCAAGGGCATCTGCACAACCCGACAGAAACAAAGTCCGGTCTGAGAAGTTTCTTCCTCTCCCGGAGATTGACAGCTAATACTTTCTCCCATTTGATAGCAGCTGCCAACTTAAACAGTGAAATGCTTGACCTCGAGTTACTTAATGATGATATTTCAAACTTGGTAAGAAAAAAGGCTTTTTGAGAAATTAGGTTCAGACAGAACAGGTGGCTATTAGCTCTGTATTTTGAATCTGTTCCAATTATGCTTCCTCATTTTCATTATTTTTTATTGACAATCTGAAGGTAGGTTTATTTTTAAATAAAGTTTATTTTAGTCTCGTTTTAGATTTACAGACTATTGCAAGGATTACAGGTTTTACATATACTTCCAGTTTTCTGTATGAATAAATCTTATCTTAATTACATTTGTCTTAATGTGAAAATCTTGCTTATTGTTATCTCTGTGGTTTTTTCGGCCTGGGTCTTGTTATGCAGTCTCTGCCTCTCTTCATCCCACTGTGTAGTTCCAGCTGGTGTAAACTTAAGATCCTCAGGCCTCAGTCTCCCCGAGGGCTGAAATTACAGGCTCTCTCCAACGTACTCAGCACATCGTTACATCAATGCACTACTATTGACCAAAGTTTGTCCTTTGTTCTGACTTTTTCAGCTTTATTTAAGACATTTTCTGTTTCCTCATTTTGTCAAATTATCCACATTCTACTTAGTTAGAGTCTCTTGAGGCCCCACGGGCCATGAAGCTCCGCACACTTCCTGTTCTGACGCACTTGATGGGGTTCAGGACTGCGTACTTCGGACCCTGCCGGGAGCACCACGGGTTGGATTTGTTTGTAGTTTTGCCAGCGCACAAACTAGTTACAGGGAAGTGAGAGATCGCAGAGGTAACTCTCTCCGCATCTTTCGAGACCACTGTTACCGACGTGGCTATCACAGCTAACTCCGAATACGACCTGTGGGCTTCCGTAGCTCCTGCCAAGTCCTCACTCTGAAGCTAATGCCATGCTTCACCCTGTGGAAGGAACCCGTGCTCACCCCTGAGTGAGAGGACCACAGCTGTATTTCAAATTCCGAGGCCAAGGGCTGTGTCTATAAAAGTTATGTAGATTTCTTCTTGTGCAGAAAGTTTGTCTCTTCTATACTTCGTGTTTATATAAGCATTTACACC
The DNA here is from genome assembly GCA_004026965.1 of Petromus typicus. Classification (NCBI taxonomy): domain Eukaryota; kingdom Metazoa; phylum Chordata; class Mammalia; order Rodentia; family Petromuridae; genus Petromus; species Petromus typicus. The sequence continues at coordinate 57,497 of PVIR01001279.1, read as the reverse complement.
TGTGTGGATTTTCTTGAGTATTTTAGTATTTTATGTTTTGTTTTGCTCACCAAATGCTAGGGTTGGCCCAGGAGAGTCTTTTCCTTAGTCTGAGCATGACTGTGCCGTGTTCGTCTGTAGCTTTATAAAAGCCCCTCTGTACTTTCTTGAATATAATATATTTCCGGGTCATCTGATGTGTTTCCTATTTTAGTCGTAGAGTCAGACATTTCTCCAGAAAGCTTGCTTTATTTTATTAGTAAATAATAGTGAAAAAACAGATCTGAGTGCTAGAAGTATTTATTTCCATGGGGGGAAATAGGGTTCTAGGCCCTCCTGTGCTACAGAGCAAGGAAGGACCTGTGTGTATTAACTCACATGCCAACACCTGAATTTTCCCTATGTCACCTTATGTATAAAGGCATCAATGTCTCCAGTGTAACCCACTTCACACTGATTATTCTGGTCTTCTTCCCTTGCTAACCTGTAAGTGCTCAATAAGAGAAAATTCTGGATCGTTTTTACTTCAAATATTTCTTATGTTCCGTTTTCTCTCTATTCCATTCGCTTTAACATACTTTATAATTTGCTATTTTGTTGAGAGATAGGCACAGTGAGTACAGTACACAAACCGGGCACGTTGGTCTTGGCGCTGTGCCTCGTGTCGATCCTGGTAGCAATGAACCGCCACGAACCTCTCTTGTAGCTATAGGTTCAGGGACTTCAGATTTCTCAAACACCTTCGGTTCCCTGGAATGCCCATCTGGCCTTGGCCAGCGGCTTCACATTACACTTTTGCAGATCAGTTTCTTGTTAAAAATGGGCATCTGAAATGAACAGACTCTTTTCAGAGGAAGGAGTAAAAGCAGCTGAGAAGCTTACGAAGAAATGCTCAACATCACTGGTCATTCAAGCAATGCAGATGAAAACGATACTTAGATTTTATCTCACTCCACAAAGAATGGCTGCTGTCTCAGAATTAGCCAGCAAAAAAAAAGTTAACGAGGCTGCAGAGAAAAAAGAACACTTCTCCACTGTTGGTTGGGAGTGTAGACTCATACAACCACTGTGGAGATTCCTCAAAAAACTAGGATTGGAGGTCCCATTTGACCTGGCCATTCCTCTTCTACGTATATACACAAAAGAATTAAAAGATTCATATCACAGTGACATATGTGCACCCATGTTTATAGCAACACAGTTTGTGATAGCTAAATCTTGGAAACAACCAAAATGTCCATCAGCTAGACACTGGATAAAGAAAATGTGGTTGTTTTATAGAATGAAATATTATTCTATCATAAAAAAGATAAGATTGAGTCATTTATGCTTGAATGGATATACCTTTAGGATATCCTCATAAGTGAAATAAATAGGTCACAGATGTGTAAATATCATATCTTTTCTCTGGTATGAGAAAATGAAGATGTAAATGAGTTGTACTATATATAGTAGATACTGTGAAATAGAAAATATTTAAAAGGAAATAGGGTGTAGGAGTAAATAACAAGGGGAAAAAGAATGTGATGTTAATAGAAAAGGAAACAAAGCTGATGTATTTAGGGCACAGAGGGTTGTAGGGTGGGTAGGGGAATGGGGAAAAATGATAATTAAATGGTGTCATATACTGGTACAAATTCTCAATGTTGAATGAAATCATGGTGTGTATATACAATGTACCAATAAAGATTTGAATTTTTAAAAAATGAAGATGTGACACTTCTAGAACTAGAGGACTGAGAATCATGTCTGTTTTGTGATATCATATCAAACAAAATATTTTCTATACTTTAGATAAGAAAAATTAACTTGATCTATAAATTTGTATTAAATATATGGGTTGGCTTAGAAACATACATAGATCCTGACATCAGGGCTATTCAAAGGATTAAACTATAGGAAATCACCTACAAGTTCAGCAAAAATTATTCCTACAATAAATCCTTTTAAAAAATAGTTTTTACAATTTTTTTTTATCTTTTTAAAGACTGGGTCTCTCTTTGTAGTTCAGGCTGGCCCTGAGCTCACTACGTAGCCCAGGCGAGTCTTGAACTCATAGCAATCCTCCTGTCTCTGCCTCCTGAGTGCTGGCATTACAAGTGAGAACCACCATGCCTGGCGCTGTGGTGTGTGGTACTGACTGCTGATGAGTGTGAGTCAGCACCCCTGGCATTGTTGTATGTGGTTACAGGGGATTGAACCCAAGCCCTTGAACCAGAACCACTGAGCTAAATCCCTGGCCCCTTAATAATAGTTACAAGGTAAGAACTTAAAAACATTTTCACACAAGACATGCTGTATACTATACCTTTTGTAGTGCTCAATAGTTCTAATACATATGCATTTAATGTTACCTCTATTTTGCAGCAGTAAACAGCCTACACTGGTGATGTGTTTGTTTAGGCAGCTATTATGGGGCTGTAAAGGGAAACCACCAAAGTCTCTGTTGCTGCTGTTCAGAAACTTACTTCTCTGTTGCATATGGTGAAGCTTTTCTAGAATCAGCGAAGTTTGTCTATGGCCAGAGGCGTGGGCTCCAGCCTGTTCCGTCTTCCAGGTCTTTCGTGAGCCTTTTAGGGAAGAGGACACTTGGTTGGCTGCTGCACCGAAGGTCTTGTCTCTGCTAAGTGAACCACAGAGGGAAACAAGAAAGAAAGTGCGCTGCAGTCCTGTGGGGGCACACAGCTTTGGTGGATATGAGGCATCACAAGGATGCACAGTACATCCGCTTCATGACGTTCTCCCTCTCTTGAAAGGACAGCCAAGTCTTTCCTCAGAAGCCAGCCATCTGCACAAAGAAATATGGCTTTTATTTTTATATCTGTTGTGACTGTGAACTTTTTAAATCTCAAGCTTGAAGATTTATCATAGTTACTATTTACCCCAGGTTCCAAGAATGTTCCAAGAATCCTGCAGATGCTTGAAATCATGAAAGTAGCCAACCGGATATAAACGCTGCTTTCTTCTATATATACATTCTGATAATAAAATTTAATTCACAAATAATGTACGATAGGAATTTAACAGTGGTAACTAGTTAAATAGAACAGTTGTTGGAAAGCATTGTAACAAAAGTTATTCAAATGTGTTGTCTCTGAAAAGAGCAAAAACAAACAATGATACTTTTAGACTATCATTGGCCAATAAGAAAACCATGAAGAGCAAACAACAGACCAGGTGTGAAGGGCCCGCTAGTCTACATTTTTTGGTACGTGCATTCAAGCTACATAAAAATAAGAGCTTATGTATTCGCATACCGTTTAGAGCAGAGGCATTGGCCCAGGAATAGCTCCTGCTTCTGCTCTTCTCCTCCTTCCAGCCAGAAATCTGTCCTCCAAGAGGCTCTTTCTGACTCCTTCAAGAGCAAGCATTTCCAGACTGGTGGTTTCCCAGCACGTCTGTCTGCTTGCTCTTCTTTCTGTCATATCGGAGTGATTTTGCAGGACGGATGCGCACGTGCAGCCGTGTGGAGACGCCCTGCCCCCCGTCCCGCACTGCATCTCACATTCCATGAGTGCAAGGTCTGAACGGCATCGTGCGCTTCAGTGTTCTCTGCTCTGAAGCGAACTTTCCAGCACGTGGCCGACACCTCGATGCTCATGTAAGAAAATAAACAAGTGCAAACACTGAGCCACACAGTGACTCCCTACTGCCTCCCGGGCTTGTATGCAGATGGTCATCAGCCAGCTTCCCGTCATGGCGCTCCCTTGCTTGCGGCTTCCTCCTCCTCGATGTCTCCTCCCTCTCATTAATTCTCAGTTCCAAATCAAGGTCACAGCAACTGTCCCCAGAGTGATGATGCATGAACCAAGCTCAGGGAGACTGAGTGGTTATCGAGGGGGTATAGACACCCCAGGGAGGTCTCCTGAGGTCTTCAGCCTTCTCCAGAGCCTGGTGTGCTCCCGCTGAACTTAGGAAGTGTCTCTTATTTTCTTATTTCAGATTGATTGACTTTGACCAATGCAAGTGATACATATGAAAAGGAAAGAGAAAGCAGAGTTGGGTTGTTTGTCATTCTTTTCACTCTGGGCTGCTAAGGTCTGGCTGGATCTTTCCAATGAGATCCCTGCTCCTGCTGGAAGCAATTTCAGGTCTGAGATTCTAAGAACCCCTTGGTCCTGGTGCCTGCTCTGCCCTGCAGGTTTTCTGGAAGAAGAATATTTGCAAATAGAAGAGGATTTTCATCAGACCGGCTCACACAGAGGCTGAGCAGCTCTGTAATGCTTGTGTGCTGAGAAGGGCTTAAGAAGAGTAGTCTCTCAACGTCAGAGGCTGGAAGTCTCAGAGTGAAGGAGAAGCCAGTGCAGCTCTGGTCTGAAGCTGGAATCCCACAAGCCCCCCTGGAAAGATGTGGGTGTGAGTCCAAATTCAAAGGCCGGCGAATCCAGAGCCTCCTATCCAAGGTGACAAGAGCAGAAATCCTGCACTCACAGGAGAGGAAGTGGGGTTCCTGAGAGCAAGGGTCCCAGTCTTCACCTCTTCTGCCATCCAGCCCCTGCCTACTGGAAAGTGCCACCCATTTTCAGGCCAGATCTGTTTCACAGGGTTTATGGACCATGCCCAGGTCTTCTAGGGAAGCTCCTCACTGACCCATCCAGCAGGGCGCTGGGCCAGTTTCGAGGTGTCCTCGGTCCAATCATTTACAATCAAAATGAACCACCACATGGCCTTGATGGGCCCCAGACTTTACGAACTACTTTTGTGACTTCCTTTTACCCAGCTTATCTTATTCTGTAGATGATTCAGCAAAGCATGCCAACTCCTTTCTGGAAGCAGACCCAAGTACTGCAGCAGGCATAACACCCACTTGAGTTTCATTCTGGGGCCATAATACAGTAGGAAACACAAGTTTGTCCAAGAGAGGTGGACTCCGAATCTACTCAGCACATCTTCACGCTTAAAACACTGTGTGGAGTGATTTGTGAAGCTTAAAGCCCTCTCTTCAGACCTGTGCCACCTCTAGAATATCACCCTGAGATGCTCAGGCTGGAGTCGGACCAGGAAGATACCAAATTTTCCATTCAACTAAAAGCTTCCTCTATCACGGATGCAGGAGTATTTTAATCCCTCCTCTAGTCCTAAACCTGACAGATACAACTTCCTACAGATACCGAAGGGGCTGCCTGGATTCATATAAAACAGTGCAGGAAACTGGGCCCTCGCAGTGCATAGTCCCAGGCGGGCAGGGCTGGGCTGTACTTGGCTCAGCCGCTGGGCAATGTCCTTCCCACAAAGGCTCTTTCCATCACTCTGTCAACTGAAGGCTCATTCCTCTGTGGGAGAAAGGGGTGGAGGACAACGATTTGCTCTGTGTGTTCATTGATCACAGTGAGTCAAATGAGCAGAGAAAAAGTAGTTTCCCTACTCAATCAAAACCACAAGGCAACTTAAGTCACATGTTTACTCTCCGGCCCCAAACTATCACCAAAGGACTGCTGACCTTGGAGTGGCTCACTCCTTTCTACAGCTAGCAAGGAAGTCAACTGCCCTGAACTACAAAGAGAAAGAGAGAGGCCCTTGGATTAAGTCAGCCTTCTGGAGGAATGAGAAAGAAATGAGTGTGTCCGGCATTACCCGCCTTCTCAACACCTTGCTTTTCAGTTCTGCTCTTCCACGCTAGCTCACCACCTGATGGATTTTCACAACCTTGCCTTCAAGGAATTGCAAAGTCACCTCTGCCTCTGAGTTGGCTGTAAAGAGGATGTCATGGCTGCTTGACAACCCAGAGGAGGTGCCTGGAGGAGGAAAGGAACAAAGACTTCATGTCCAGCTTTTCCAGCAGAAATACGCTGGGCACAGCTTTAGCCTGTAGTCAGTCTTATGAGACAGTTCAATGTCTAGTAGTTAAATGGATATATAGCCATCGCTGATCACTATCCTGAAGCACATGTGTTTATTTCTCTCCTTGAAAAAGTGAGGAAATAGGCACAAGTGTGATTTAATATAAGTGGTCACAGATTTGTAACACTTATCAGAACCAGTTTCTCTACGTCCAGGCTTCATTCTCACGGTGTTTATGTTTATGGTTTCCCACTGTTTGTGTCTGGAATGTTTCCCAAGAGCCTGTGGGTCGAAGGCCGGTAGGAGCTCCTCGGGGGGCTGGGATCATGGCCTTGCAGGGGACAGGGACATTCTTTTCCTTTCTTCTTTCTTTTTTGTGTTTCCTGGTCACTATGTGTTAGGTCAGTCACAGATTGGTCATGAACTGGCACCTCCAAAACTCTAAGGCAAAATAAACCTTTTTCTCTTTATAAGCTAATTAACCCAGATATTTGTTATGATGATAGAAAGCTGACTAATACACAGCTCAAATATTTATGTGTGTAAGCCTTGAGGTTATTTATATCTATTTACTTTTAATTTCCTCATATAATGTTTCATGCTGTGGCAGAGGTTGTTATAAATGGCGGCTGTTAAATTATGTATAGGTGTTATAGTGCTGCTTAATGCCTGCGTTTGATGTGGTTATTAAAAAGGCTGACAATATAAATCACCATAGCAACACAAACAAGAATTTATAGCCTATTTCAAACTCCTGAGGCTGAAAATATTTTATGGCTATTGAAAGCTCAGGCATGAAGCAATTCAAACATTTAGCTGGTGAGTAATTGAGATCCAGAAATACATCAACTTAGATATTGAATCCTTAGGAGGATCAATATTGAATCAGCACACAGGTCATTGGTTTTGTGTTGTCCAGCTGTTGGCAGGCTGGGCCCTGTGTCCAGAGGTTCCAGCCCTGTGGCTTATTCTCAGATCTTTCGTAGACAGGTTACTTTCTCAGGGTTAACTGTATGAACAGGGAATGTCACCACCTTATAAACGACGTCCTTTGCTGATAAATCTTCATCTGCATTGCTCTCAGCAGTGACATCTTTGTCTCCACAGTAACCAAGGCCACCAAAGGGGAAAAATGAGTGAAAAGAGGGAACGTGTCCAACGCTGCACACCACACAGGTGCCCAGATTGTAGGAGATGCCTGGAGAGCCTGTGTGCTGCTGCTCTTGGCTGGCAAGGCACATAAATCACTGAGGCTGTGCTTGCCCACGTGCCAGTGCCCAAAATAGAAGACAGCATGTCTGTTCTGACGCAGACTCTCGAGACGGACTGATGACAGCTGTGGGTCTCAGACAGCCACTTTGGACTATGTCTGGCTGCCGAATGAACCTACTTTGCAGGAATCTCCAAGAGAGAAGCAGTAGACAAGGAGGGAGGATGGACCGTGTCTGCTGGTCGGGGCTTGCTGCGTTCAGGCTCACGTTGAACACTCCCGGGTCCCGGTTTGGTCTCTTTGCTTTTCAGAGAAGAATGTGACTCAAGTGCGTCATACATTTTCTGGTCCAGTTCTACTCCTACTCCTCGTACCTTCTGTCTGAAACTATGTCTTTCTATCATTTCCCTCTCTCTCGGCTTCTTCTGCTCAATTACCATAAAAAGACAAAGAAGCCATGCTTTGAGACTGTGTGTGGGAGAATGTTGGACACGTGGCGAGGCATGCTGGGATGTCTTGCTGGGATGAGGGAGAAACCAAGAGCATTCACACAGTGAAAACATGATACCTTGTGGAGCCAAGGGTGGCTGGGGTGGGGTGACTTTAAGGAAATACTAGATGGTTTCTCTTGTGGAGACAAAGGGTATCCAGGTGGACTGAGTCCCTCGTTGTCTCTGCTCTGGGATTCCTCAAAGGACATCACAGATATTTCAGTGACACAGTCTGCATTGACTAGGACAATTCACTCACTGCCACATGTTTTGGATCCTGAGTCAGAAGTGCTAGAATGTCCCTTAGCAAGTGTGAAAATCACAAGTCTCCTTACGGACTTCCAGCTCACCCTGGGATTGAAATGCAACCTCTGGATTGCTGACCAATGGGGAAAATCTAGTAAGTCACCTCAAAAAAGTCAGAAGAACCTTGTAAATAACAGATCTTTGGGGTCACGTGTATGTGCATCTCAAGTTGGCCTGTGGCATCAGTGTATCCATGGGGGAGAGAGAAAAACTTCTCTTTTCTATATTTGAAAAGAATCTTGCTGTAATTCATCTCTTGACAACCTGAGTTCACCTGTATTCTGGGAGCAGGTGTGTTTTAAGGGCATCCTTCGGGAAAGTCTTGGGTGAGCAACACTCAAGTCTTGGTTAGAAGGAGAAATGGATTCAGCATCCTATAGTGTTAGTATATTTTCTCTTCTTTTTCTAAAATAAATTTTAATGGTGCAATTTAAATATACACAGTGGTCACATTCATCAAAGAGAGTTTGCACCTGTGTGTGGTGCACCTTGATTCTTTCTTCGGCTAGTCCCTCACCTCCTTTGAACCCCTGCCAGCCTTATTAACAAAAGCTTTGTTTCCATTTTCCTTATTTTCTCCTTTTACCTCTTGTCATTTCAGTCTCACTTTCCTTTTGCAGAGTTCTTCCCACTTTGTATTGTCTCTCTTACATTTTAGTCCTTCTTTACCTTTCAGTTTCCAGCACCTCAAAAACAACATGATGTTTACACCAAATAGACACTTCTCAGATGAAGAAGTAGAAATGGGAAATAAGTGCATGAAAAGGTTCTGAACTTCTCTGATCATCTGAGAGATGCTAATTAAAACAATGCAGAGATTCCATCTCACATCAGAAAGAGTGGTAGTTATCAAAAAATCAACCAATGGGGGCCAGGGATTTAGCTCAGTGGTTCCAGCAACTGTTTTACAAGTGCAAGGGCCTGGTAACCACACACAGTGCTGGGCATGAAGACTCACACCCACCAGCAATCAGCACTGCATACCACAGTGCCAGGCTTGGTGGTTCATGCCTGTGATCCCAGCACTCAGGAGGCAGAGGCAGGAAGATTGCTATGAATTCAAGGCTGAGCTTAGGGTGAGCCTGAACTACAAAGTGAGACACTGTCTCTAAAAAAGAAAGAAAGAAATCAACCAATAAAGACATAAAAGAGCCTTTCACTCTTGGTGGGAGTGTAGACTAGTGCAACCGCTGTGGAAATCAGTGAGGAGTTTCCTCAAAAAATTAGGATTAGAGGTCCCATTGGACCCTGCTATTCCCCTGCTGGGTATATTCATGAAAGAATTAGAGAATATCACACTACAGCAACATATGTGCACCTATGTTTACGGCAGCAAAGTCTGCAGTAGTGTTTCATGTTTTGACCATGACTCCTCTGCAAAGGTGACTTCCTGGAAAAGTGTCAGTTGTATTTTTCACTCCTGTCCTCAGCTCCAAGGAAAAGGAGAAGTATGATAAAAAAAAAGATTTTATAGTGATGCAAATTCATTTTCATTTTCTAATGAACAAATTTAAGAGCAATTAGGTTCTTTGGAAAGGAAACAATAAGAGCAAAAGTTCACACTTCCAGAAAGTTCACTTGTAAGATTCACAGGGGCGTGTGACACAGTGGCGACCACTTGCAATCACTAGTTTTCTCTCAGGAGAAGCTAAAACACACAATAACGTGGCCAACACTGAGACTACCCCGGGATGGACATTTGCACAGTGATATATTCCAATCACTCCTATCAAAGTATTTAATTGTTCAGAAGAGAGATTCTTATAATAATGTTATTATGGGCTTCACAAGAAGTCCCCAATTCTACCACTCCCATAGAGAAAAGAGAAATAATCTATTATCATAATTTTGTATAATTTTAAAATTCATGTAGAGAGAAACATTGAGTATAAATTTCTCTGTATTTGACTTCCCCTACTCCTTTTTTATGTTTATGAGATTTATGCGTTTTGCTCTGTGGTGCAGTAATTCATTTTTATCAGTACAGTCAGTTTTTAGCTATCTTGCATTATTCAATTTTGTGAAAACACTGCAATGTATTTATTCTGTCTTAAATGCTTTGGTTGCCTCCATCTTGTGCTTGTGTGTGCACATGAGTGTGCATGCATGTGCGTGTGCATTTGTGTGCATGCATGTGCGTGTGCATGTGTGTATGCGTGTGCATGTGTGTGTGTGTGTGTGTGTGTGTGATGGAATCCAGTCTTTGGAGGTCAGTTTCCCTTCCAAGTGCAGGTTGGAGTTAGGAATTCTGGGCCCTTAGAGGGCTTTGTTTTAGACTTGGTAGATGTTACTGTTGCAGGTCGCTGTGTTAAGTCCAACACTAAACTTTCTCTCAAGGTGTTTTCTCCAAAAAGTGCTTTTCTGACTTAAAATTGAAGAAGTCATGATACTTAGTCCAGCTGCACACTCTTGGCTATCAAAGCATCTTTTGTGTAATGATCATACATGCAAATCAGGGGAAATGCAATGCATATAATCCCCTATGTGCCTTGTTTTTATTGCAAGGTCTGCTCATAGTGTTTGAACAACTAATTGTCCCCCGACTCCACTTTGAGCTCTTTTACTTTGCATCCCTCCCCTCCATTTTCCTTTGGATGTTTTGCCACAGGAAGGAAATCTGTGCAAGGGAAATACTAAAAGGCACCTGTGCATTCCCTGCAATGTCTCTGCCTTACCCGTGAAATCTCAGTCTAACATGGCTGTTGTTTCTTGGATCCACTGCTTTTACAGCTCTCATCTCCCTGAGGGAGGCTCGCGGCTTCGGAGCATTGTCAGGGGCTCAGCAGGCTCCACGCCAGGCTTGCCGGCCGCCTTCTTCACGGAGCAAAGCCAGCTCTTCTGGTCTGTCTCTGAGTCAGTGACTGAAGTGCAGCTCTCAGTGGGTTCTGTGGACTTGAGGACCCGCTGTGTCTTCCTGGCTCCTGAAGATCAGTCAGAATGTTTTCACAGAAGCGCGGAGGTACCTCCCAGAACGGCTGAATTCCCACAGGAAGTCACAGCCTTGTCCTGTAGCAGCCCAGTCCTCTTTGTTTGTAAACCTCCAAAATAGAAAAATAAAACTAGTCTTACACAAACCTGGAAGATATCAACACGTGTGAAGTTGGAGAGAGACAGTGAGAGACGCAGACAGAGAAACGGAGATAGAGACACACAGAGAGAGACAGAGACGGGAAAAGGATAAATGAGGATACTTTCCTGTAAAGAACTCTAAAAATGAGTGTGTTCTGGAGCTGGGGTGTGGAGACCTGCAATTATTTTGTTCCCGGGCTGCTGGTGTCCGAATGACTGTCGGTTACTGTCCAGGGTCCTGAACACCACGGCTCCGAATTCCGTGAGAGGCACCAGAGGGCAGGTAGAGGAAATACAGACAGGTTCACAAATCTCACAAGATAGAAAGTAGCTAGCTTGTTCCTACAGGTGTGAAAACAACTTATCAGGTTGCAACTATTAGTTATCTTCAGCATCACATTATAATGAAAGGTAAGAGCAATAGCACAGAAATTTCAGGTAAGTTTGCAGTTTGCTCTTCATAAATCTGATTAAATACTAGGCAAGAAAACCCTGCCAGTGAAGTAAAGCTCCTATGCCCTTAATGACCTGGAGGGGAGTTGGGGGTCTAGCCTGAGCCGTGCCAGGTCTCCAGTCTCACTGACCTGAGGGCTTCCACAGCAAGGGGGTATCCGTTAGGGACAATGCTGGCCAGCATGTTTTGAAAACAGGACAAAAATTAACTTCTAGGTGTAACTACAAATCCACACACAGTTTTAAGAAATAAAAAGGACCACGTCAATCCTCCCATGATCTTCTTCTTGTACTAGTGTGCATAATTATACCAAAATATCACAACCAAAACCCTGTTACTATCTTCCATTCTCACCCTGCACAAAGTTTACTCTTGGTCTTCTGTGTGGTATGTGTGTCCGTGTGTGGGGTGGGAATTTAGTCTTGTGAGACTGACTTTGTCACATTTTCAGCTCCCATACTTTCTTTCAAGATTTTGCCTTCTTTTTAATGAAAGAAAACTTTTTTCTCTAAAATGGAGAGATATTCAAATCTATTACTATCTCCAAAGCTAACCTGTAGTAACAAGGACCTTGACTCTTGGCTTCATCTAGCTGCTACAGAGTTGTATAAGTTCCTGAGAGAAGTCCAAACTCCACTCCACAGAAAGAATGCAGTATTTTCCAGGTGCTGGGAGCCACTGCTGAGATATGCTGGTGGCTGTTGCTCTGAAACGCCAACAAAACAGACAGGAAAGCCCTGAGGATTCCCCTCAGAAATCCTGGCCACCGGAGAGTCAACCTGGAAAAGGTCAGGGTCCAAGAAGATGCACCGTCCTGTGAGAAGGGATTTATCCAAACTCACAGAATCTTTTATACTTTCCATTTTAAATATTTATGGCCCTATTACAATATCATTTACATTAATGAGTTCCAGACATTTAAACGTGTTTCATTTGTTTTCAGTCTAAAATTCTAGTTTTGAAATACTACAGGGAACAAAATTAAAAACAGATGCTGGAGAAGAGAGTGGTGGACTGTGGAGATGAGAGGAGGAGATGGGACAGAGAGGAGGAGAAAGGAAAGTACAGATAATTGAGATGAAAAAACAGACATATGTCACTTCCCCACAGTGAATGTATTTATTGTGTGTCACAAACACATATGAATAAAATTAGAAAAAAGAAAAATGATTGAATACAAATGCATACTTTACCTCAGTGGTCAATTCTTGTGGTGTCTATTACAACAGGCTGAGTCAGGGAGGCTCTTACACATGACCGTGTTCAAGGTCACCAATAGAGGACGTACTGAAAGGGTCGTTCTCTCCCAGGGAGCGTGGACTTCTCAGGAGCACCCAGTGGTGGAGCGCTCCCCCCAGATGGACTTGCTCTTGTGTCCCTGAGTCCTGGCCACCGGAAGTCATCTTGTTGGGTGGGGGAAGACAGCTGCTGGGCAGCAGGTACTCTGCCTCAGTTGACCCCTGGGAAGAAGTAAGTCATATGTTGAAAATAGGATGGATGGAAGAAGTGAATTTTCCGTCACATTGACGTGAGGACTGGCTAGTCCTTAATGGCCATCACCGCTGTCGGGGTGTTTTGGCAGCTTCAGGAGGAAGGAAGCTCCAGCCCCACCCACGGTGAAAGCTGAGCCCCAACCCCAAAGCAAGTGTAGAATGTGTCCAGAGACTCTGCTTATGTGTTTAATTACTTAGCGGCATGAGTTTCTGATTTTTCTAAAGAAAATAAGCTGGAGTGTGATGAGAACAGAGTCCAGGGTTGCCCCCAATCAGCGGTGCTTTCCCATGATGCTCTGAAGGGAAGCTCACCCATTAGGCCACACACCCATTGCCACTCACGCCTCTTTTGTCTTTTCCTTTTCAAGTCTGAATAAGTCCTTAGCACTTGGAACTGTATATTCAACTTATAACTGTTTTTAGAAGGATCTTTCAGTTGTTGGATGAATAACAACGGTTCACATCTCTGTACTTTCTGTTTGATCATGGAGTGGTAAACAACAGACCAACAATGAAATAAGGTTTTCGGAGCCAGGCTACTGTTCTCCCTGAAGGACGCAGCATTGCTTTTGTAAATGTTTCAACGGTTTATTTTCATTACAGAGACAACAGCATAAAACCAAACACACATAGCCCCATAGAGCACAAAATTTTGCCTGCCCTGTGTTCGTTCTCTTCATTCCCAGACTTGCCTATGTGCACTTTCTGATGTCCCTCAATCCAGAGCATTTCACTGCACATGTATACCCAAGACAGCAACAAGTCATTCATACGATAGAAAGCTATAATTTGTTTTTACCTTAACTTGGCTTGTTTTGTGTCTTCCCATAATCAAGCCTCCTCTCATATTGGAACTTGATTTCTTTTATAAAGTTACTTTCTTTTTTTACCCTGAATTCTTTGGTTTATTTGAAACTGACCCCAACCTCAGCTGTTTTCAAAATGCTCACGCCTCCTTCATCCTCTATTCAAGTGGAGGACAGAGGAAATCCTGTGTAGGGACAAGGCTTGTTCAATTTCTGTGAATGTTTACAGGTCTAAGAACAAAAGCTTCTTTGCCTGGTGAGTCAATATGACCCACTGTGTCTCCTGCAAACAGATCCACACTACTGCACAGACAGCCAAAGAGTGTCCAGTGGAAATGTTTTCAACAGTAGAAATTCCAGCATAAAATAGCAAAACTCTTCAATTCTTTATAATAAAACTGGATGGCTGGGCATGAATTTTGAGATGTTTTCTATACAGAAATGAACAGTTGAAGATACACAAACAGAAATATTTTCCAGGTAGACCAGCTGTCCAACTCAGCACCCATGTAAACATGGTATGTGTGTTGTAACAAATGTCTGCTCGGGTTTCTCCAGCCAATCCCTGTCCTCTGTCCACCTGCGGACCTGGACTTCTTTCTGGCCTGCTCAGGCTTCCCAGGTCTCTTGGGAGTGCCTTGCTTTCCTCTCAGATCTGCATTACAGATTATGCACCAAGGACTTGATGCACTCAAATAACAACCGGACATGCACTGCCTGACCACCTTCTAAGTCTCCTTGTTCCAACCCTGCCGTCAGGGATCTGGCCCTTGGCATCTTCCCCAATTCAGTCAGTCCTAGTTAGCTGATAGCAAACACAAAAGAGGACATGAACTCTCTCTATTTATGATCTTCAGTGCATGGCGAGCAGTCACTTCCTCACTGAATCCCTTTAAAAATGTGGGAAAGAATCCTCCTGTGGAAAGGGAGACTGTCAGCCCTCCTGTCCCCCACAGATAGTTTGCATAGATGTGGGTGTATGTGCGTGTATTCACAGGTAGCGGTATGAACATCAGAGAAATGCAAGTCCAGAGCAGAGTCTTAGGAAATGCTCCAGAAACTGTACAAGTGGAGTGCTGGGAGAGGTGGCTCACATTTGCTCCTCTGCCTACAGACCCGTCTTCATTTGCCTTCCTTGGCCTAATTCTCATTCTCTTTTGGGCTCAGTTGTGTGTTAACTTCAGAGTGAGGGCTCTCTGGCTCCCAGTACCCTGGCTAAGCCATCCCTGCTGCAGTGAAGTCCTAAGCCTCCATCTGTCTGTGTGCTTCTGCATTTCGCCATGACAACTGCATATGCCTGGATCCTGCAAACTTCATGCAACCTGAGGACAGGCACAAACATACGGTGTGCCGGTTATGCCTAAATATCCAACAGATAACAAATCAGTTTTAACCTCAGCATGTTTTGTGCTTAGTCTATCTGCAGCTCATGTACAGGAAATCTCCTGGGTTGTAACACAGGATGGACGCCAACCTTGGGGAATGAATGAGTGGAACATTTGGAGGACAGTCCGCCAACAGAACAGAAGGCTGATAGGAGCCTGATTTTACCTCGCCACGGTGAAGCCTGCAAGACTTTATGCAGTACTTTTTTTGGAAGTGACAAGACATTTAAAGTGCACCAGCTTAGAAGACCCTTGGGGGGGGTACCTGTCAGGTGCCACAACCATCACTTGGAACATTAACATGGAAACAACAGAACGGCCCAGGCAATGGAGCTGTGATAAGCTCTGGGATGAATGAGTTGGTATCTAAACATCCACATGTTTCCAGGGTCTTTGTAGTAAATCACTCGTGGAAATGACTGTATTGTGCCATCGATAGGATATAACAATAGCTAGCTGTCTCGTGATAATCATTTCCATGCTTGCTTGGGCAGCTAAAAGGTTTGCCATGGCGTCCTATCAAAGTGATTCCTTTTCGGCAGGTAAAAAGTTTATGCTGGTGTTGGTGCAGGCTGGGGCTACGGGAACTGTACCAGAGGACACAGAGTGAGAGAGAAAGCAGACAAGCACAGAAAACGTGAAGTTCGAATGCACTGATGTTCTATTCTCTGTTTCCACTGCACACCACCTCACTAGGGAGTGCCAGACCCCATTCTTTTTCTTCAGCACAGATCTTCTCGTCTCTCACACACAGACTCTCCAACTCAGAATTTCTTGTTAGAGCTGGCAAACTTGCTTGCTTTCCAGGAGGTACAGGCAACCTAGATACATAAACTGTTACTCACTTAGAGCCATTTCACTTATCAGGTATGTTATTTTTCTTTATTTAGCTTTATTTTAGTAGATTTCAATTTTTAAGATAAATTTTAGACTCACAACTAAAGCCAAGCAGGAGACTCAGAGATGTCTCTTGTGACCACTATATTGTCAGCTTTCCCATGATTGGGAGAAAAGGTCTGGCAAAGACAACATAAAGAGCGAAGTTTCATTATGGCTCATGGCTTCAATCCATGGTCACTGGCTTCAAGGGAGAGGAGGAAAGCGGCTCACCTCATGGAGGATGGTGCAGCAGTCCAGGCTGGAAAGCGGAGTAGAAGGGCCAGGGACTGGTACCGTCTCCACGCTCAACCCTGATGATGTACTTCCTCCAGCTGGGCCTCACCTCCGTGGCCCACTGAGCAGTGAACTCACCAGAGACATGTTTACTGCTCTCATGACCCAGTGGCCTCTCGGGGAGCCTCACAATCCCATGAAGTTGACCCTCAAGATTAGGCAGCACACTCCCTGTGCCCCCTGGACCCCCCAATCAGCACCTCCTCCAGAGAGGGGTGTTTGCCATGGCTGCAGAACATTCACTGACACGTTGTAACTCAGAGTCCTCAGATATGGTGAGTTTCATTGCTGATGTACTTAGTGTGTGTTTGGCAAATGGAATGGCATATACTCAGCTGCTTTATATGTTTCATATCTCAAAAGCTGATGGTGATATAAGAATAATGCCCAGTGAGACTCAGCTAGATAGAACAGCGTCAGCAGGCTCTTCTCACTTGTTCACGGAGTATCTTCTATTCTCTGTATTATGACAAGACTTCCTAGGACACATCTGGCTTTCGATGGACAACTAATGCCTTTGATTTCCTTGAACTCTTTGAGGATGAGTGTTGTGCAGGGAATGGAAGTGCATGATCTTCACTGCTGTGGGGAAGCCCCAGTGTGTCACTGCCCCATGAGGCACGAAGTCCTGGACCTCAACCCAAGCCCTGGCTCAAGAGTGAGAGTCCCAGCCTCCCTGACATCACGATCTCAGGTGTAAGGGACTCGGAAGGCCCTGCCAGGCCGTGCCAGTGAGCCTGCCTTAGTGCCAGGTTCACAGAAGGGCTACACCAGGTTGCCTGGACCCCTGTGCGTGATGGACATGTTGGGGAGACTCCTTCCCTGATGGTTCCGGGGGCTGCTGCACTGTGCAGACCTGGCTGCTGAGCAGGACTCTGCAGCAGGATAGGCTGATATCTCTGGGGATGCAGCGCCCTGAGCACAGGCTGTCTGTGAGGAACTCGGGCCCACAACCCTCTAGGGGCCAAAAGGGAAGAAGAGACTTCTGAAAGCCCAGGATCATCGATTAGGAGTAGGCATATGTAATTTGGTGATCATAATTAATACGAATGATTATTAATAAATGAGGTCTTTACAACTCGGTGACGAGGTGGGAAACCATATTTTCTCTTCTGAGGATAATTAGCCATGAAGGGAGCAATTACAGATCTTATAAGTAAAAATCAAATTAAATAATTTCATGTGCTTGGAGGAGTATTGAATATTCTCCTCATTAGTCCTCATAATGAAGAATACTATCCTATAGTTATCCCATGGCATGATAGTACATCATGTGACTTTTATTTCAGTTATACGTGTGGTCATGAAGAACATGAAGACAGAAGAGTCTGACACAGGCTCAGGGTGGGCCCGACAGATCAGCCAGCAATCTGCAAATTTGGGTCCAAGTGATCTGGGATCTCTGACCAGGTCTTTCTGAAGGGACTCTTGTGGACCCAGAGGACACTGAAACTTGGTGTCCCTGTGGACTAAATTAGGTTGATGTGCAAATCAGAGATGGAATGGAGGCAGAGAGAGAGAGAGATAGGTATGATCTCCTCTTAATAACAATGAAAATAAGTAAAGTGTAGAAAAACTGAGCAGTGCAGTTGATCTAACCGGGATGATGTCTGTTGCCCGCTTCACACCCAGAGAGCAGAACAAATATTCTTCTCAAGTTCTAATGGAGCACCTACCTCTACAAGCCAAATCCTGGGTCCTAAGAGAGGTATCAGTAAATTCTACAGGATTCAAATAACATAAATTATGCTGCATAGTTCAATGGAGCTAAATTAGAAACCAGTAACTCTGAAAATTCCTAGATGTTTGGAAATAAAGTAATATGGTTTAAAAGAAGAGCTCAAGCCAGCCACTGTAAAGTATTATGAAATGAATAAAACTGAACTGCAGTATATCAAAGTTTGTGTGATAATCCTAAAGTAGTGCTCGGGGAAATGGACTCCTGAAGTACTCAACATCGGTAATCATCAGAAAAATCCAAAGCCTAACTCCACAGCAATATCCCTGCAGCCCAGTCAGAATGCATTTTAGCAGAAAGAACAATAAGCGAGCAAACTAACAAATCCTGGTGCAGATGTGAGCAGAGGAATTCTCATGTGCTGTTGGAAATGCGGGTCAGTACAGATGGGATCCAAGTACTACGGAGGGTCCACAGAATACTAGAGACAGAGCTCCTTCTCAGTGGGGTGTCTACCCAAAGGGAAGTAAATAAAGCCCTCAGAGACACCCACACTTCTGTGTCCAAGGGGCTCTATTCATACGAGTCAAGACATGGGAGCAACCTGGGTGTCCACCAATGGATATGTGGCCCGAGAAAATGTGGCAGAAAGGGTGGAACCATATGCTCTGCAGCTGGAAGGTGCTATATTAAATGAAAGAAGCCGACAGAAGAAAACAAAGTCAGTATGTTCTCATAAGGTGGAATCTAAAAACTTCATCCTCATGAAAGTAGAGAAGAGAGAAGTTTGAAAATTTCACCACACAGAAATAGTGAATTTTCCAGGGGACAGATATACCATTTGGCAATGTGAGATTATTCCACAATGTAGACATTGTGTTGAAATGTCACATTGTACCTCATTAGCTTATAATAGATTGATTAATGAAAAAATTCTCTAGTTAAAATACATTTAATGCAGAGGAATGTATGGTGTTCCTCTAAACCTGGAAATAAGACAGCAATGCATATAGTATCCTCTGATTACATATCATGTACAATATATTTACAGAACTATTTTGTAGCTGCGTACCCATATGTGGATGTGCATTCATACACATCATGTGCACACGAAGACGATATGGTGTGTTTTCACTCTGCTTTTGGGGTGGGTGTCTGCACGAGACTGAGGAGGTCACACGTGAAACACAAAACTGGTGTCTTCTCTTAGAAGAGCTCGCGTCTGCGATCTTCGTTGTGTCTCTCCATCTTAACCTCTACTTGCACTTCTTCCTGTGCAGTGTTTATTGTCCATTAAATATTTATCCCTCACCAGTCAGCCTCAGCTTACACAAGCACGTGCTGAATCATGTAAGCATCTATTGGTAGCGAGGGACACGCTGCACATGTTTCCACTTTCAAATGTCTTCAGGGAACATTGTCATGAGCAAAACTCACTGTATGGTGTAACACTGAATGGAAACTATAAATCCTTTAATTTGTATCTAAAGCTCACAAGACATGGTGGCGGAGATACCACTTTTTCTAAATGACATTTATTTTAATATAACTCAATGCCCTGCACGTTAAATTAAGCAAACATTAAGTACTAACAGTATGAGCTTTTAAAAATAGTAGAGATTTCTCCTAACCAAGCTAGTCACCAAGAACTTCTGGGCTGACACTTTATCTGCACAAAGTTGTCGCTAACCAAAAACGGTCCATATGACCTTTCATTTCAACCTGAGGACCTTCAGGAAGGCAGCAGGCAATGAGTGTTAGCACCAAGAGTGGTGGGTGGACAGTTCCTGTTACATCTGTAGATCAGTGGTCTTCAACCTGGTCCTCAGTCCTGGGATTCCAACAGTGCTGTGCGGGGTGAAAGAGCGAAGTCAGGCGGCGTTGGCTGCCTGAGACGTCCAAGGCACTTCTCTGGACAGCAGACCTATCACCTCGGGTTCAGACCGAAGAGAATGCAGGTATTAAACTGCCGTCTCAGGTAGAGGAGTTTCCTCTTCCAAACTGTTTGGCTGGAAATGACAGGAAACCTAAGTTAGATTCTTTTAAAATACAGAGGCATTTGTCTCCAACTTAATCACACATCCAGCAGCAGCCACGTGAAGATAGGGCTCCTGCTAATTCAATGACACAATGTGAAGGGCACCCTCGCCCACACTTTCACTCTGTGTTGCTCAGCTTTTCTGAGCTGGGATGTGATGCCTAATGGCTTACAATTAAAAGAGAAGGGTTTGTTTGGCAAAAGTTCAAGGGTTCAGGGCATTGCATTCTTGGTCAATTGGCCCCAAGACAGAAACATCATGGCAGACAGGTAGTGGAGCACAGCAGAGGGTGATGGGGGTAGAGGAAGGGGTAGTGGCCGGGGAGAGGGAGCCAGGGCCAGACAGAACCCCAGACAGGCCTCCATGTTCCACCTAGGTGGGCCCATAAGTGTGGCCCACCAATCCCTTTGGGAAGATTCCAAGCTGATCAAATTGATGCTCCGCCATAACCACCAGGACCCCTGTGTACCCAGCCTACTATTTTCCTGCCTGTAACTTGATTCCTCCTAGTGCCAATCCAGTTGCCTTGGATGCTGGCTTCGGGCTGTAGCAGGCAGCAGACCAACCAGTGTCAGATATGAGATAAGAGAGCAATATATACTATATTTTTTAAAAATTAGACAATTTTTCCCCAGAACTTATGGTTCTGACTTCTTGTATCCTATAGTCTGGAATGCATCACAACTTGCCCCTGGCCAGTTGGACAGCTCCTGGATGGGGACCAGTGTAATAGGACTGGATTAGACTAGTCATTGTGGACTTGCGGGGTGAAAGCATGACGGTATTGTGTGGCTGGGAGAATGAGGCTGGGTCTGTACACAGGAAGAAGGTGAGGATGTTGTGAAGCAAAGACCATGGTGATAATGAGCTTAGGATAATTTTAAGCGCAGTTCAGTTTCCTGCTGGTTGGGAGACAATGGAGAAAGCTGTTGTTTAGGAATGTCACTATAGATCAACTCAGTCTTCACACTGAGCTCCATCCCCAGCCCGTTTAGTTTTTATATTAACACAGGCTATCTGAAAATCTCTAACTTGCCCAAGCTGGGCTCAAACTTATGATCCTCGTGATTCAAGCTCTGAGAATACTAGGATTACAGGTTTGAAGCACCAGGAGGAGATGTGCAAGTGACTATTAGCTGCTTTCTCAATCTAAACTTCAGGTTTCATTAGGAATACCTTTGGGGTCATGTCTACCCTAAAGAAACAAACTCTTTATAATAAATATTGTTACCATGAACCATCCATAGTTCATAAGAGGAGATTTTTACATTGAAAAGTTTTATAAGATTTTAGGATCTTGCAGTAAGTTTTTAAAGTAAGATTTAGTTTCAAGTGTGGGTAGATAGATTTGTTTCATATTTCCAAGAGATAACCATGAATGTGGAAGACACATTTTAGTTAGAAGAGAGAAACTTTTCTCTTACAATAAAAACAGGCTAACATGATTTTATCCCCAATTATGTTGATTTTCCAGATTAAAAGTCATCGTTTAAGGGTAAATCATATTTTACAGTCATTTGATGAGATCAAGGTTGATCACTGTGAGTGAGCCATACAGCTATGATTAAAAAGTTTGTCATGAAGTCAAGCATAGCCTCTAAATAATATGCAAGACTCGTGAACTTTGATGGTACTAATTTTACAAAAGCTACATCTGTTTCATGGATGACTCAGACATGGTGAGGAAGCCATTCGTGTAGAGTCAGCCCGGATGAGCTCATCTGCTCACATTAATAGCCGAATATCAGATGAGACACATCAGGAAATAATCATCAGCGCCATTCAGACCCTGGAGCTGCAGATGGGAAGCGGCTGAGCAATGAGTCACATGTTTTAAACTCTCAAAGGAATCAAAATCCATGTTGTCCCACAAGGATGAGCCCAAGTGAGGTAAGACGGGAAAGGACAGACCTGCCCGGAAATGACCCGTGAGGCTTTTCCGTGAGCCGCCAGCAGGGGCGAGCTCGGGAGGTGGAGCAGGCCCGGCGGGAGAGCGTCAGCTTCCGGCGAAGGAACAGCCTCTGCTCTTCTTCTAAAAAAGTGTTATTTATTGGATTTTCAAATATTTTAACACATAAATGGGCATCTGTTATGATCAAAATGGAAAATACGAATTAGATAAGTCATTGAAAATCATAAATATCTTGCTGTTGAGGGAAAGAGGTGATTGCATAGTGGTGATCTTCTCTACAAACACATGTGACATACATAAACGTGTTCAAGTGTGCACACACACGTGTGTGTATTTTCCTGCAGTGATGTCCTCAACTACCAAACAGAAAATGTTGACAAATGGCATCTCCAAGTGAATGTACAAAGTAGAAATTAATACGAGTTGGCTCCTATTTTCTCGGAGATCGGCCTCTCCAGTCCACGTGACTAACATACAGCTGACGGGCTCACGCCTTTGCTGGGTACTCGGCCGTGTCCCCATGGAAGCAGGTGGAAAGCTGAGACTCTGCGCCCTATGCTGCTCTGACTCGGCTTCAGCTGCTCTGGAATTAGTCACCAGTGAAATCCACACTGATAAATATGCCTCTTGGCTTGAAATCAATAATCCATTAGCACAAAAATTTTCAGGATTCCTCCACGTCTTGATGGTGTGTTGTCACCCCAAGTGGATGCCTTTTACCCCTAAAAGTGACCACCTGCCAGTGACCTCATGCTGCTCCCAGCATTCTGGGTGCTGGACCAGGTTGGCAGAAAGTGACTTTGGTAAAACCATAAGAAGCAAAGACAGCAACCCAGACCGTGTGTAAGAAACTGACTAATACTTCACAGAATCGTCTCCTCTGAAGACGGGCTTGCAGGTGGCTGCGATTCATTTTGGTTAAATTTTGCCCTGCTTCTTCCACTTTTCCTTCTTTAACAAAACTGCTAATGTGCAAGTATTTATGCCGCCTGGCGTTTTCCAGGCACATGTTCTTCTGTACCTCCACCGGGGAATTTTAATCAGAAATGTAACTACCATCTACCAGAAACCCAAGGAACAAAATAATTAATGCATTTCCTTTTTACTTAAAGAAAAGATATATGTCTAAATGGATCACGTGCAGGAAATGATGAGCAGACAGACGATTATTTCACATCATGGACTTGTGCGATTTTCCGCTGCCCGGAGCTGTCATTATAATCAGAACTCTTTATTTCTCTTGGGAATATCAGGGTGAAATTTCTAAATTTCCAAATGCTGTAACACGGAGGCAGATGGCAGCTAATGCAGAAGGTGAGTGAAAACTGAGATCTGTGGATAGCGCTGAGCAATTGACTTCACGTGGTCCAGCCACCACATACTTGTTCTCCGAGAAACACTCGGGCCCGAGTTAGAGCTAATACCCATGGAGGCAGAGAGGCCGCGCGATCCCTTTGTCTCTGCAGTGGGACATATTTGTGCATCTGGTGTCTCCAGGGCAAGGGCACAATACTTCTCCCCCCACAACCCCATGTACTGCCACCTGAGGGTCTGAGCAGATCTCTCAGTTCCTTCTGCCTTGCGCCCATGTATCGTTTAATATGCACGTTCGTATGTGGGGGTTTCATGTCTGTGGTAGTATTGACATGGTGGCCTGGATAATTCATACCGGGTGGCTGTCTTATACATTGCAGACTACGGTATCCATGCTCTCTACCCTCTAGATACTATACAACCTTTTACTTGTGATAGTTAAAAGTCTTCACAGATGTATCCCACTCTCCCTGTAAAGTGGCATGGCCCCAATTTGAAATAAACTTCTTTCAATGACCAAGTTTGAGTTTTGTCAGGGAGAGCTGCAACTCCTTAACGTAGCACAAAGGCTTAGGCAGAACCCAGCACAGTTTCTAACTGAAGGCAGCTACTCATCCTGTATTTTTGGTGGGAGATGCTGGTTACCTAAAACAGATTGTGCTTAGTTGTCACTGTGCACTGTCCCTAAGAGATGCAAGAGGGAAGCCTGTGCCACCCAGCTTCATGGCACGACTTGGCCCTACTCGTCTTAACTGTCCACAGGGTCCTCTGGAGAGATGGAGCCCCTGACCCACTTGGGTACCTGCTGTGAGGGCACGGCTCCTCCTGAGGCTGCATATGTAGCAAAATCACAAAAGTTCTTCACAGCTGTTTATTTTTATGAGGCTGTTTACTGTCCCCTCCCTCATATTTAAGAGCAGTCCTCACGTTTGTAGTTGACACAAACATGAACAAGACAGTTCCTTCCTCTCAGAGAGATTAAAGTCTGTTGATAGAGACTGATAAAAGCCAATGGGAGATTCACGCAGCTCACGGACCTCATGATCAGGCATGTTGGATCTCAGCTCACAGTATGTTTCTTAAACACACATTCGCTTCTCTTCTCCAAAAGACTGGGCTGATGCTGAACATCTCCCATTCTTGACATGCTTACACTCTTCCTTTTCTGTGTGTTTTTATTGTCTGATCACTACCGTCCTCCACATAAATGTTGAGAATGAAAATTGTCAGACCCCTGTCTGCCCACCACGTCTGAGGTTCTCATTACCCCTGCCTTGGCCTCCCATCCACAGAGGCAAGTTAACAAAGCATCAAGTACCATCTTAACCAGACAAAAGAACCTCATTTGCGACGTTTACACCAGCCATCGCAAAGTCCCTGTTCACCTGGAAATCTGTCTGTAGTGCACAGAGCATGGGTTTGTATATCTTCACTTCTGAGAGTATCCGGAGAGAACACAACCTTGGAAGTTTACAAGCACTGAGACGTGGGAGTACGGAGGGTGTGCACGTGTGTACAATTGCTCTCTGAAGCCCTCTTGTGTCCGTATGTACCTGGTCACAGACACCCTGTCTCATTAGAGGACCAGCTGCACAGTCACTGCGACCTGGTTGGGACTGACTTTCATGGATGTAATTACATGAAAGGACATCAAGATGACAAGGACGGGTTTGCAGAGGGCTTCCGTACAATTGATGGTTCTCTTGTAGGATTTTAAAAATGTGAATGTGTCATTGTTATGTTTAAAAAATAAGATGTATAGAAAGAAATGGTTTTTCATCATTTAAGTTTCTCGTTCAGGACATTTTACATCTTTTACACCAAGCCACATAAGAATAGAATGGACTGTGTGGAACTGTCCAGGGTTGGAAGCTCTTCTGGAGACCTGTCCGCCTGATCTGTCAACTGGGGCAGGGTGACCCAAGGCATTCTGAGAGCAGGTTTTGATGTCTAGCAGTGACTGGTCAGCCATGCCTCTTGGGGCTGTTGGACAAACGAAAGCCATTGTAGCATGCATCTTCAGCTTAGGGTTAGAGTGCTAGTGATAGCACTGGTCTTGTGGATGATATCTCCCCAGGACTCATGCCACACCAGCTGTAATGCTAATAGTAAAACGTGGTCATGTAGTTGTGCGTAGACAAAGGTTCTGTTTCTAAGTACAGCAACTAACTGGACAGTTAAACTTAGTAAATTCTCCCGTAAGATAAAACTTATACCAATGAGATCCTTTTCCTTTGACGCACTAGGTAAGCTACGGAAAATATGAATATGAAAAACTGCAAAGTAAATAATATTAATTAGTTACTGTATATTTTAATATTTTGAGTATATTTATCTGTTTTTAGAGAAATAACTTATATAAGTAATTTAGATTTACACTTAAATGCTGTTAAAAGCATCTTCAAGATAATCTTTCTCTTTTGAGAGTGTCTGTTAACTGGTGTATGTTGGAATACATAAGAAACACGTTCACTGTGGAGCACTGGTACAGATACACAAAACACCTTAATCCTTTTTGCCTCCCTAAATTTATCATTTAAAAATAAAATGATGTTTTTAAGTTTGTGAAAATGAACTTTAATTTGGGCCCCAGATATAATTTTGTCTTTCCATTCAGAGGAAAAGAAGGACAGCTGTGTAGGAATATAGAAGTACTGGCAGAACACATGTTTTTAATTTTCTTTTTAAGATGGAAGATTTGACGTAAGAGTTCATATCAAAGAAGTTCAGGAAATAGGCATCGGGTCCAGTGGTCCTATCACACATCGTCTTCCACGTTTAGCTTTGTGCTTTCTCGAAGCTCACAGTTGAAGAAGTACCCTAATCACTGGGCTCAGTCATGGTCCACTGGTTCCTAGCAGCCGGTTAAGACACTCAGGGTGGTTATGTTAAAAGCATCTGCACACACACTGAGGAGTGCAGAAATACGAGGGACCACTCGAGGTCATTCTGAGAATTATGTCAGACTAGCTCACTTTTAAATTCCCGGAATTCTATTCATGAGTTTGATAGCGACCTTCACTTTCAGCTTAGTTAGAGAAGCACTTCAGGAAGTAGTAAAGCACAACTCGTGGTGCGTCTGTGGCGGGCTTTCTAGACGCGACCTGAGCGGCAGCCGGGGGCGTGGATGGGACAAAAGCAGGTTCTGGAGCGAGCGCATCGGCGCCATCACTGCCTCTGCCTCTGCCTCTGCCTCTGCCTCTGCCTCTGCCTCTGCCCGCGGTGCTCCCTGAGGTGAGCGTCTTCACGGCCACAGGCCGCTGCTGGGCGGTTTCGGCCTTACCACAGGCCTGAAAGCCTTGGAGCTGCTGACCAGGGACTGAACTCTGACACGATGAGCAGAACTGCTTTTCTCAGGTGCCTTGTTACAGCAGCTGGAAAGATAGTTACCACACTCAGAACCTGGAGAGCTATTTTTAATCTTCAACACCCATTTCCTGCGTTTGAATTGCTATCGACCAAATAGCTTCCTCAATACGTGTAAACAACTTCTGGAGCAGGGAAACTCATTTATTGTAGATGGACAGCAGATGTAAGCAATCTTAATTTGAGAACAATACCCTCCATCTCCCCATACCAGTATACTATTTGATAGGCGTTTTCTGTCCTTAATATTATTATCTTACTATGTATCTCATTCAGTCCATCTTATAGAGGAATCACTTACAATTGGTTGTAGGTTTCTAATAGGCTGTTAGTTGCCAGTTGCTTCCCTATATACATATCCACAATTATTTTCTTCTTCACAAATGAAATTTCCAGTTTTATTAGCTGTGAAGAATAAACATCGCATTCTCCTGCATTCTTTGCAGCTGTCTATAGTTATGTGATTAAAGTTTGGCAATAGGGTACAGGGAGATAGTGCATGCCTCTTCCAGGCCTCAGTTTAAAATGGAAAACGTACTCTCTTCTCCCTCCATCTCCTTTCCGTAATAGCTATAGAAAGGAGGGAATATGAGCCATCTGGAGACATTGTGGAATGACAATATCCTAAGGATGAGAAAACAGAAAAGGAGGTGTCTTCACACAGCCTCTCAGGGAGGGAATGCCTGGTGTTCGGGACCCAGAGGGCACAGATGGTCACCTGTGCGTGTGACGTCACCCCTGTTTGAAGGGCAGGAACCAGCACTGGCAGAGGCCGCACCACCAGAGTTAGTGGTGATGACAGAGCTGGAAGTTGGATTTCCCGACTAGATGTCTGGACAGGGCGAGCTCTGGAAGCACCGCTCCTGCGAGAGCTGGTGTTTCATTCTAACTGGCGACGGATTCGACGTGGAAAGCGGTGAGATAATCCATCAGCACCAAAGACAGCTTTAAACTCCCGGGTAACAAGTCAAGATCTCAAATTCCAACAATATTACTGGCCATAAAACACCTTCCCCCTCCAGATGCTGTCTGCCCTGGAAGGCAGGGTTATTGCTTACCCTTTTCAACTGGAGGAGTAGCAGAGATATTGGAAGCATTTGGCCGAGTGTCATATGTGACAAAATAGAAGTGGAGAGAAATAAATTTACTTATGTTTTCTTTGTGTGAGAGCGTAGGGGGCAACAGCGTTTGCTTTCCCAGCCGTGAAGACCTTGCTTTGTCATGCACAGGATAGACTCTGGGGTGTGAGGGTTACACACAGACCTTCTGAGGCCTGGCCCACTTCTTGTGACAGGTGAGAGCACAACGCAGGGTCACACACCCCTACACATATGTAGGATCTGTCTGTCTATATAACCTACCTCTGTAATATGTGTGGTCTACCTAATATAATATCTGTCTGTCGAATAGATACATATTACGTCTGTCTGTTCACGCATTCATCTGTCCAGCCACACACCCACTCATCGTATCTATCTATCTATCTATCTATCTATCTATCTATCTATCATCTGTCAATCCATCGCTCTGTCTGGCTTTCCCTTGTTAATCTATACAGCTGCGAAAGACACTCAGTCCCTTTGCAACCATGTGCCCTGCACTATCTCAGCAGCAGAGCTCTCTGCATGTGTGCACCGAGCTGTCATTTTCTTGAAGAGCGCCTGACAAGGATCCTAGAACAGAGATCGGTAAACATCCAGGCTGATGACCCTGTATACATGCACAGGGAACCGAACGGTGTGGAAATGCTCATGTGGGCTTGATGAAAATGTAATATTAGTCATTACTATTATTTTTGGACCAACTATGCATTGAAAACAAAGTCATATCAACTTTGACCCTAGAAACTCCAATAAGAGATAATTAAGACCTGACCACCAATACTTTTCATATATAATTTCTACCCTTAATACCTTTCTTAGAAATCACTCTTGTTGTTCTGGAGATCAAGACTCTGGGAATTATGATATTCTTTAACTACAATATGAAGGGGCTAAATTAAAATTTTATTCTAAGGAAATCTCACCATTTGTTCACAGAAAGTCAATTTTGAGCCATAGGATGAGACACCCATTCTAAATACATTTTAAATAAATTGAGTGCAGTGTGATGTGTCACTGATTATTTCAATGTGTGTAGTGAATAGTTCCATCATAGCTCAACATTTGATGTGGAAATGTAGGAATGAGAAATGAAGATACTGGAAAGCCTGCTAGTGCTGATGTTTTATATTTGAAAGATTCTGAGATATTACAATGTCACACTAAGGGTGAGGGAGGGGAAGAAGAGATTGAATAAGGAATTAAGATGTGTTATGTCCATGTATCAATTCTCCACCAGGAACAGAATCAAAACACACTGCAAACATACTAATAAAAAATAAAAAATAAAAACTGTAGAAATAAGGCTTTTTCCTGCATCTTTTCTTGGAGCATGCCCTTCTTTTCACCACATTTTTATCAGAAATTACAGGGAAATGTTGGCTCATATGGAAAGTGAAGAATCAGCCCTTCAAATATTACTGAGCTCTTTCTCTTTTCTTTTTTTCTTTTTTCTTTTTTTTTTTTTTATTTTGAGACAGGCTCTCGCTTTGTGGTTCAGGCTGGCCCTGAGCTCAGCCTCAAACTCACATCACAATCCTCCTGCCTCTGCCTCCTGAGTGCTGGGATTACAGGCGTGAGCCACCACTCCCGGCACTGTGGTATGTGGTACTGGTTGCTGCTGGGCATGAGTCTCTATGCCCAGTATTATATGTGGTTACTGGGGGATTGAACCCGGGCCCTTGCGCTTGCAAGACAGGCACCGGAATCACTGAGCTAAATCCCCAGGCCCTAAGTTCTCTCTTTTCAGTGAAGTTTGGTTTAGTCCAAGTTGAAAGTTCCATGGAGATGTTTTTAAAATGACTCTAAAAGGATATTTGTGCTGTACCAGGGCATAAAAAGCAAAAGTTCCACTCATGCTCACAAGTAGCTTATCATTTGCTTGTATCTAATGAAGGGAGTCTTTTTGTTAGATCGTATTTTAAAACTTTATTTTAATTAGAGATTTATTAGAATTTTGTTTTAGGTGGGATCAAGCCACATGCAGAGATGTTTGGTGGTAAATATAAAGTAGATGTTTTTCCTGATTTTCTTGTCCTAGAAATAATGTCACCCAGAGTTGCCAGATATTGTCTGGCTTCATAACAGCCTATAAGCCACCAAAGAAAGGCTGGTTTGAGGAAGCCTACTTTGAAGTTTCCAAATGCAGAGGGCACCCTGTACTGTTTTACAGCTAGCTGTGGTCTTGTAAGAGACTTGCAAATCAGACAGCATGGAACTGCTCTTAATTATCCAGAGACACATGTTAGATGTGGACAAAATCGCAAATATTCCCAAGTATGTACACGTGCACTTTTAACATCTTCTGTCCCTCTGTCCCCCTCTTTCCTGTCTGTAACAGGAAGTAGAGATGCGCCATCTGGAGACACTTATGTAACATCCTACGCATGGTTAAACAACACAAGAGAAAGCTCCTAGCAAGCTCCTGGGTCATAAGGGCCTAACGTCCAAGGAGATGCCTGGAGTAAGGTGGTATCTCAGAGTTATCCTGACTTACATTTCCCTAATGACTAAAGATCTTGAACATTTTAATATAGTTATGGGTCTTTTTGATCATTGGGTTATCTTCTTTTGAGAAGTATCTATTTCATTTGCCCATTTCTATTGGGTCATTACATATGCTGGTTTAATTTGGGGGATCTTTATGAATTCTAGAATTAGTTCTGTTGGAGGAGCCACTGGGAAGATTTCTGCTTATGCTTTGGTTTGTCTCTTCACCCTGTTGACCTTCTCCTTTGTAACACAGAAGATTTTAATTTAGTAAATCTGTGTGCTGATTATTGGCATCATTCTTTGTGCTGCCGGAGTTCTGTAAGTTCCTGCTTGTGCCTCTGTCTTCAAGGGTTTTGTCTACTTGATTTTTCAGCAGTTTTATATTTCTGTTTTTAGGTCTAGGTCTTATTCATTCTGACTTGTATACTTTAGAAGGAGGAATATTGTTTGTGGTCTAAAGATTTTATTGCAATTTTTTAAAAGTCTAGCATTTTTGGTCAACTTCTAGCCCTTCGTTGCTTCAAGTCTCTTTGCCAGTATTTCCTAGAACACTTTTCACATAAACAGCCTGTCTGTGTGCACCTGTCTTGGGGTTCACTGTGTGAAGTAAAGCAAATAGGGGGCGCCCCCAACTCACTCCTGGTTGCAGGAGGGGCAAGTGTCACTTACCAGCTCAGAGGGTGAGAGTTATAAAGCACTTCATTCTCTCTGAGGAAGTTTCTTCCCTGATACAGAGCCCCCTGCAACTTCTGCCTTCTGTGGCTGCAAGATCTGTAGTTACCATGGAGTAAATGTAATACGCAGTGGTGATCAAGCAGCTCTTAGGAGTTTAGCTCCCTTTCTTTGGTAAAATATTAATTTCTTCCTTTTAACGTCCTATGTGAAGTGTAAGAATAACGTGAGCCACATTGGGAATGAATGTTCCTAGTACAGCTGAAGATTGCTGGGTGCCCTTTGTCACTCTCCCCTCGTGTTCAGGACATTATTCCTGCACTAATCATGCTGTTCAACCTTTTAAACTTTGGGGTTTGGTGTGTTTCTTGGCATAAGAGCTTAAATACATCACTCACAGTCAGAAATCAGAGCATCCATGAGGAGAGATTTCAGACTTCAACTTACAATTACCAGATCTCATGCATTTTAATATTTCATAAAGGAACAATCTATTTCATTACAACCTAATTTATTTGACCTAACAAGTCCTATTCACGGGCTGTGCTGACAAATTCAGCAGACTTTATAAATCATTGATCAACATTGAGCGTGTCGTAAATTCACTCCAAGTTTGGAAACAGGCCCAGGAGCTGATTTTATATTTCTTCTTGCAAATGCTCCATAATTCATAATTATTACTTCCATCAAATGTGACAGGTATTTGATTCTATAACATGGCAAAGTTTCCTTGCCACACATATGCATGTGCTTGGGTACACACTCACACACACGCACACACACACACACACACACACACACACACACGGAACACACACATTTAACTCTGAACAGATGTTCTTGGGCCAGGGCTTGCCGGCAACACCTTTAAGGATGCTTTAGGGGAATAAAGAGAGTGTTTCGAAAAACAACAGCATGTCTCTGCGTAGCAACTCTGCTAGGGAGAATTCCCATTGCTTATTTCAGCAAAAAAGGCATTGTTTAAATTTTATGATTGTTGGTGTTTGTGACCTAGAAAAACTTTTTGTCAGACACTCGAATGCATTTCAGGTGTTCGAGTAGGTCGACTGAGAGCGCTGGAGCTGTTAATGCCAACATTCCCGACGTGTCTTTGGAGTGAGTGGGAGTTTATTGACTTCAGTCCTCCTTCTGCAATGGCGCAGTGAGGGTCGATGGCCAAGACGTGTTCTCTGCACGGAAAGAGACTCTGCCCCCTGTGGGGGGACACTCGCCTCCTCAGAGTATGAGGAAGAGTCTTGAAAAATACCACACGGCTGAACTCTGAAGAGTGCAAATTACCTAAGCTTCAGACCCTATAACAAGTTCTTCTGTGTTAAAAACATAGCACTAAAACCGAGCATTTCTCTCTGGAGGATGAAGTGTTGACAGGTAGGGCATTTTCCCTCCGGAAACATTGTGATCTGGCGATTGAAAGCTGCATTCTGAGAGGCAGAGCAGGGTTTGGCCGGGCAACCCCAGTCCAACAGCTGTGGTCACCTTAGGAAGAATTTGGCTAAATTCCCCATGAATTCCTCTGTCCTCGGAGACAATATTTGTACTGAAATTAACGTAAGAATAGCTCCAGCAGCAGTAATTGCCGGCTCTGCCTGTCCTCCACGAGACCGAGGGTTCCTCTGGAAGCTCCCGTGGCCAGTCTTGCGCTCATCTGGCGTGATCAACATTTCCAAGACAGGCGCAAGCCTCTCTCTAACGAAGACACAGAATGTGTGGGCCTGTGAGTGAGTGAGGGTGTGGAGAGCAGGACGCCGACCAGGCTCCGCTGCTGCTGGGCCGGTCCAGCGGGTGTTTCTGAGCCCAGCACTGCGGAGCTGCGCGGCTGCGCTCCGGCTCTCCCACAGCCCGTGGTCCTCAGCGCCTCGCTGCCCGGTGGATGGACCTCTGTCTGTCTGCCCTTCATGGTCACTTTCACAGCTTCTCTGGGCAGAAGAGCGGCACCCCTCTCCACCGAGCTGGGCACCTGGGACAGGAGGCTGCTCTTTGTTATCCGCTCCCAACATCGCCCTGGGAGGAAGTTCTGCGGGAGGGTGGGTCCTCCGCTAAGGGCCCTCTCCCTCCTGTCAGAAGCACTGGTCCACTGTTCCTGCCACTTCCTGCAGCTGGAAGCCCTCTTTCCGGAGTGTCTTTGTTGCTAGAAACTCTCTTTCCGGAGTGTCTTTGTTGCTAGAAACTCTCTTTCCGGATGTCTTTGTTGCTAGAAACTCTCTTTCCGGATGTCTTTGTTGCACTGTTGCGGTTGCGTGATGTCCTGAGTCTCTTCAAAATGTCTGCTTTTCACGGTCGTTCGGGCTTTGGGGGAAGCGAGAAGGTTCCCAGTGCCCCGTCCGGTGAATGAGGCGGATGAGGACACAGCACTGTGCTGGGAGCGCGCTCGGCAGCAGCCCTCACTGTGTGTGACCAGACCTCCCGGAGACACTCAGGGAAGAGCCACACCAGCAAGGCTTCAGGAAGTGGCCGTCGTGACGGGAGCAGTGTGTGTGTGGAGGCGGGTTCACGGCAATGTGTCTGTTACTGTAATAAATGTTTTTTACTATTTAAACATTTTTGATCACACTTTGTAAATGAAGAAGAAAGATGAAAATTCCATGGCCTATACTCTTTATCCCAAAACTTTCACCTCTGGAATGGAATGATGTGACACCTATTTATGTCTGTCTGTCTGTTTGTATGTATGTATGTTTTTTTATAGCTCAAGTTTCAGCAACATATAGCACAGTAATATCTTCCAGTCTCAAAACTTTCCAATGTCTTAGGGCCTTGCTGTTCACGGGATATATTTGTGTTGGAAAAGGACATTCTCAGAGTGGATGATGAAGCCCTGACTCAGAGTTCTTGTGTTTCGTCCCCTTCAACATTTCCCGTCATTTACCAGAAAGCAAAGGAAAAGTCTACTTGTTTCGAAAAATTTGAATTGATGCAAATAAGACATGATAGATAATACTGTGGTTATAGGATACTAACAGTTTTAGGTATGTGAATGTTTTCTGGGAGTGAGCTCAGTAAAAATAAGTCAAAAAAGAATTTCTGGTGATTACATTGCTCTCAGCGTTTTTTCTGAGCCTGACAACAAGACTAAGCTCGGGTGCATGAGCCGATCACCTGAGAGTCTCCCAAGTATGGTGGTATCTTGGCCGTGAGCCTAATTTGTCCCAGGATTCTGAGGAAGTGGCCACGGCCACGGCCACACCCATGCAGGGAAGACGTGCGGGCTGGGGATCGTCACCAGATGTGGAGGTCAGAACAGAGCAGAAGTTTTCTGGATGCTGCTGTCTCAGACCTCGGCTTACTGCGCTGCGGCCAAAGTCCTCCGGAGAGCTGCACCGAGGGGAGGCTGATTTCCCAAAAAGAGTGGGGGACGGGACTGCATGACAGGGGACAGTCACCAGGACATGCACCTGAGGGTGACAGCCCATGCCAAAGGGAGTTTCTGTTAGAAAAAGAAACTACATTCGCAATTGGAGATAAGATTAAAATCATCTCTTCTGAGTACTAGCTAAGATAAAGCAAATGGGACGAACCCTGAAGAGATAATTTAAAAGCCTCTTAAATCCTACATGGGGCTATTGGATTTGTACTTTAAGAGGCCACCCAGACACTCTGTGCAGAAGAAATCCACTGATGTCCCAGAACCAGCTTTGTTAAACCGCACAGTCAGATCAGTAACGAAAGCTTTTTGATGAAGTAAGAACATCTCACCACTGTGAGATCTAACTCTGGTTTGATGCCCAAGATGATCAGGATTTCTTGTTTCAGGAAGCCACAGCCAAGAGCCCTCTGGCTTCCCAGGCAAAAATTATCCAAGGCAATAAATAAGGTCTGTGCTCAGGTGCAGGAAAAAGTAAACTGAAACCACATGAAAGGTCACTGCAAAGTGACCGCAGGCCACAGAGAGCCAAGGCTGGACAGCTTGAAGAGGGACCCACACAGAGTCATCATTAGCTGTCGTCGGCATGCTGCATGGCAGAGCTTACAAGCCTTCTCACCCCACTGAATCTCGGTGCCCTTTGACCAACGTCACCTTCCTCTCATCACCCCAAGTCTCTAGTGACCACCCCCAATAAGCACGGGTGATGGATGTGCAGATGATCTTGTTCTAGTCCCTCATTAGCATACATATACCAACAGATCACTCCCTAAATGTGTAAAATTATTATTTGTCAGAAAAAT
Source organism: Petromus typicus (assembly GCA_004026965.1). Taxonomy (NCBI): domain Eukaryota; kingdom Metazoa; phylum Chordata; class Mammalia; order Rodentia; family Petromuridae; genus Petromus; species Petromus typicus. The sequence continues at coordinate 22,591 of PVIR01001279.1, read as the reverse complement.
TTTAAAAGTAAAAGAGGGACACTCTAAAGACCCTGTCTATTTGGGTTCTTAAGAAGGAGACAAAGAGGCCAAGACCAGCAGCTCCCCGAAAGGTACCACCTCATCCCACTCTGGCCACAGACAGCCCCCATGTATGGAGTAGGCCCCGTCACACTCGGGGGCTACATCTTCTACACCAATATTATCAGAAAGAGCAACATGCTGGGGTGGAATCCCTGATCAGACACAGTTTGGATGGGCGTTAGCCTCTGAAGAAGCACCCGTTGTTACGCAGTCACTCACTGTGCCCCTGGAAACAAGAGCTTTCTGCCCATGCACCATTCCCCCTGTTTGAGCACAATATCACAAGCTGGTGACTAATTTAAACAATTTATTCTCCATATAACCTGATCGGTGGTTCAGGGGAGAGAGAGAGAGAGAGAGAGAGAGAGAAGGAAAGAAGGCAGGCAGGGAGGCAGGCAGGCAGGCAGGCAGGCAGGCAGAATATAGATCCAAATAGACTCAGCTGCCAGGCTCGGCATGGTAGGTTTGGGAGCCGGCTGGAACCCAGACCACCCTTGCCACCTGTGAGGCAGAGCTGGAGTCCAGGTGGATGAGTACCTGTGGACCGTCATGTGCAGGACAGAGGGGCCCGTGTTCCCACCATAACAGACAACACTCAGGATCCGGGGACATTTCAGGAAAACAAAGCCTAGAAACTCAGGGCTCGGGCCCCAGAATAGGTTTCTAGCTGAAAAGTCTGGAAACTTCATTACATGGGCGGTGGCAGACATATTCCATATGAGACTCAATTTTACTAACCATATTTCCAAGAGCAGAGCCATTATCTCTCCTGACGTCGTGGCTTGGGACAAGCCCATAGTGCAGGGTGTGCTGAGTGCCGCCATTGTCATCCAGAACAACAAGTTCTGAAATCAGAAGCTATAAATAGCCATGTCATCGCTAGAGGCCAACTGTTGCAATACGCTCACTAGCAGTTCGTTTTCTGAAGTACCTGCTGCTCCTCCCCAAACCAGAAATGTGAACAGCACTGAAATCTGCAATCCTCCAAAGAGCCAGGGGAGAGGTGTGGATTCTAGCTCATCACGGTCTACTGCTCAGGCTTGCAGAATGCAGTGTGAGGAATGCCAGGTGTGTGACGTCACCCAAGCTGCCTTGCCCAGAATTTCCCAGCATCCTCGGGTTTATGGCCATTAGCTTTCTGTTGCGAGACTGCCTTAGCTTCTCTTTGTTATCAAACACTCCCTTGAGGATTTTTCCTTTTGGGAAATACACATGCATATTCTGAAAATCTGTTTACAGGAAAGGAAAAATGGGGATACTTAGGAAAATAAATTTCACATAACAGCTATCCGCAGAAGAAAATACACAGTGTGAGCCTCAAGATATGTAAATACTACGGAAAAATGTAAAATGACAGCTGATTTGTAAAACACAGGGTCAGTTAGCTGAATACGATGGAGACCATTGTTCCTTAGCTCCTTTCTCTACCTTTAACTTTCTCTTTGAAAGAAACCAAACACCAAAGTGTAGGAGAGGAGAGCCTGTGAAAATCGACATATTTTTCTCTTGTAACGCTTTGGTTTTAAACTGGTCAAAATACAGCTCCTAATACTTTCAGAGAAATCATTAGCATTAATCCCGTAACTCCTACCCAAATCCAGCATGTCGCAGGTTGGCATTTTTCACCCTCGCGGAGTGCCAGCCTCCCTTCAGCGGGGTCACAGTGGCAGTAATTAAAGAAGCATGAGGTTCACTCGGCGTCTGAACCGTCAAGACCAAATGAGCTGCCTCTTCCCCGATCGTGCTGCATACTTAGGTATTTATTAAAGTTTTCTGTATTTAAGTTTATATGCACATTACATATGTAATTTCATGTATCCAACCCTGTCTCTTTTTGTCTGAGGTTCCTCTTTATAGACAATACAGATTCGTGACATTCAGCTCAGAGGAGGAGGATGGGAAGGGGGCCCGTGAGTCCGCTGAGGCGCTGGCCTGGGGTCCCTGGGATAAGGCAGGGGGAGTTTCAGCAGCAGGGCGCGAGGTCTTTTGTTACTGAGTGACATAAAATGATCACACCTGTGCCAAGGGCAGGCACAGCTGGGTGTAGGCTCCCTTGGGCCGTGGCCAGCTGTGCACTGCAGCGTGGAGAGCCTCGAGTCCCGAGGTCCGCCGTCATTTCTGCCACTTCTGAGCCTGACTGACTGCCTGAAGATGACCTGTTCAGTACGCCCAGCTGAGCCACACACAGAAAAAATTCTGCACCTTTCTTTTGCTCGGATTTGCAAGCCTGGCCTTCGTTCTTCTCTCCTCCATACCTGTATACTTTACATTGCTACTTGCAAAAGCAAGAGATGGGGAAGGGATTTTTTAAAAGGTTTTTATAAGAGGTTTTGCTCTGACGCCAGTCCAGAAGTTTCCATCTAGCTTTTCCCTGCGTGGTCACGAGCAACCAAATCTTGGGGACCCACGTCTACAGAGTGGGTCATCCATGCTGGAATCATAAACAGCTTCACCTGGATCGCAGATGAAGCTTTCAGAGAAGACTCTCTTGATGCATGAAAAACAATTACTTTTAATTGTCTTTAGAAATGGGTTTTCTGGTGTATCACATTGGAACAAGCTTGTTTATCAAAATCCACTGATCCAAGTAATTCACATTCCAGCTAAAATTACTTTCTGAAATGATAATGAGATTTCTGAAGGAGGAGGCTCCTTGCCTAGCACACAGGGGACGCCACCCGCTCGGAGGCGTGCACTGTGTTTCGGGGCCGTCCCTTGGGCATGGCGCGTGGTGAGGGAGATTATCACCCTGCTGGCTGGTACTCCTTCTGCTCCAGAGGCTGGATGTTCGGTGAAAACCTGAACGTCACTCTTGCAGCCAAGTGTGATTTTCTCTTTCTTCTTTTCTGTCTGTAGAACTTCTCTAAGATGATCCTTTATGGTCAACACACATTCTTGATAGTTAGTGTCCAAGATGACACAGAGAGAACTGGGGAGATCACCAGGCCCGTGGACCTGGAGGCTGTGAGATCGGGGAGTGGCGCTTCAGCACTATCTTTTCACGTTTGAGGTTAGACTCATCGATAGAAAGACTCCTTCAGAATCTGTCAGCCAACTCTTTCCTTTCAGAAGCGACAAAAGCCTGTATTAGGCTTAAACAGCCATCTACTGACCCTCTGTGGAATGTTTGACTGCAGGTACAGCCGTATCCAGGGTCTCAGGGGAGGTCATTTCTCCTGCTCTGCCCCGGCTTTTCCCTCTGCCCTGTCACCTCCTGTCAGACAGGGAGGCTCTGTGAGTGGCGATAGGAGCTGCCTGCAGATCTGTACCAGATTCACTCCAGATTTATATGGAGTTGGGAAAAAAAAATTTTTACCTCCTGCTACCTAGCAAGTTCCCACCATACCCTGGGATTCCCTGGTGAGAGGACAGAGCGGGAGCGGGTGACGTAGTCTTCCTTCTGTCTTGAGCTGATCATGTCTGGCCACACCTGGATACAGTGATTGATTTCGGAACCAACGAGATGACTTAACTGGATATCTAAGAACTGGGTGTGACCTAGGGGGAAGGGAGTGGTAAGTCGGGCAAGTCAGTACAGGAAGTGGGGCAAAAAGCCGAGGGTGAACTTGGGAACTGGACTCTGGTCAGAGGTGCCCACCTGGCAGTCCAGGAGCATGTCTTTATACTGCGGTGAACTAATGAATCGGTGGGTACCAGAAGTGACGGTCACGGGGACCAGAATTCTACCAACCACTAAAACATACTGGACATCTGCACATTATGAGAAATGTCTGCACTTTTCCATATTGGGAGCTGAACCAAAACACTTATTTTAGAGTTTCACTTCCCCAAGGGTTTACTGTGTCTTCCAGATCACCCTCTGATTGCTGGATCCTTCACAACAGCAGGTCTGGGCCCTGAAGTCAGGAGGTGACTTGCGCTCACCTGGCCACAAGGGCTCTGGTGTCTGGAGCAGACACAGCCCATCTCTGAGTGCCACTGACCTGGTCAGGTGGGGACTGGCCACTCACAGAGCTGCTTGGGGACCAGGAGCATACACTGTTGTCTATGGCCCTGCCCTGTCCTTGGGACTCATCTGTGGTGGTGGAGGAGGCAGGTCTGTCTCAGGCTTGGCTTGGGGCGCCACACTCTGATCCATCCGTGTTCCAGGGGTGAGACAATGTTGTGCACTTCCCATGACATGGGGGCAACACGGATGCTGTATGCTTCAGAGGGAAGTGAACACAAAGAGAATCTGCCAGGGCGATGTGCACCATCATGCAAAGCATACTTTCCGGCCTTAAAAATTATAAAGGAAGCATGATTTAAAATCCTCATAGAAATAATGGGCTTGGGCAGTGCATCAGAGGATTTCAAAATCTGATTTGTAAAATTTGGAATTAGGAGATACTTGGCCAACTATTCTTATCCACAAAAGCTTTTTGACTGCCTGTAAAATGTAATTCGATTAAAGTGATTGATTCCAATATAAGTCCTCGAGGGCCTTAAACCATCGCATAAAAATGTAGCTCTCATTGAGAAAAAAATATGATGCTAGTCTCAGGGAGGAGTCAGCCGGGACAGTGTCCCTGCTCTCCAGTTTCAACTTCAAAAAGAAAATACAGGTATTTGGCAAGAGACCAAATGTCTACAGGGAGCAGGCTTTACACTCCAGCCTCCTCCCAGTTAAGCTCAGCCTGTGCCTGGGATCTGGCCAAGAAGACATAAGTGAATCTCTTTTATAGGATTCTTAAAATCAGTGACATAGCTTGAAGATGCAGTTAGGATAATAAGTGCAGAAACAGCTAACTTACAGGAGGCAGAGAAAGAGGGAGAGGAGGCAGGTGATAAGACGAACTGATCGTTCAGGTGGTCACTGCAGTGGCGGCATCCGTTTTCTATATAGCATGCTCGGTTATTTAGGACGGCTTAATGATTGGTGCCTTAAGCCTTCAGTTGAGACATTTATATTATTTCCAAATTTGTGTTTTGTGGTTTCCCTTGCCAGCTGAAAGATTTTGTGAAAGTATTGGCTCTATGGTTTGCATACACTGACAGGCTGGTTATTGGTTCCATATATTTTTGGTCCACTACTGTTAAACTTGAACTTTTAAAACATATCATTTGCATTTGGCCTTGTCCCCTGTAGGTCACTTATTCTGTGCACTCTGCAGTTCTGCCCCGAGTTCCAGTTGCGGGTAGTACGGTAGCTCGCTGGGTTCATTTCCTTCTGGCTGTGCTATAATCCCGCCCACAGGGCTGTGTGCTGGGTCGGATCACCACAGCCAGGAGAGGAAACTATGTTTGCACCACACTGTGTGTGGAGCAGAGAGGATTTGAATTTAAAATTATAAACCCCGCAGCCACTGTCGCAGAAGACATACTATCTCCTCTGTGTCACTCCTCTCTTGCAAACCCACCGCCACCCAGTGCACAGCCTGGTGGGGAGAGGGGAAGACATGGGAAGCAAAGCAGGCTTCGTCCTGGTGTGAGGGTCAGAGACGTGCTGAGCAGCACAGGCGTCAGCTCCCGGGACTCGCGGGCAGGAGTCTTGCTGACACTTCACACCCCGGCGGGCCTTGACCTCTCTGACCTCCCGTCCCTCAGCTCCTTGCTACTTACTTTGCCCATTTACAAGCAGGCCACATAATCGGGACAACCAAGAAAATAAAGTATGATGGTGGTGCTGCCTCAGAGCTGGGGTCATTGGGAGAAATGACCAGGCTTCCTTACCCTCATGTCCTGGCAAACGAGATCATGCAGAGAAAGTGATTCTGAAACTACAAACATTCGTTGTGAATATACAAGATGACTAATTATGACCTGTGCTGGGTGACTTTACTGTCAAGCCTAACGACTCTGAGTGTCTGTAAATGTTAAAGATCTTTAGAGGCAAAGTTTTCCCGAAGGTCGAGTATCCGTATGAACTCAACAGTCTTGGAAAGTGAGAAATCAGTCAATGTGAAAGGTTTCTCTCAAACAAGACATTGCCCTTTTTGAAGGGCAGAATGAGGGCTGGGGTGGCACAGAGCTCTCTGCTTCACCAGGCATCTGACATTTAGTGTTTGAAGGGAAACCTCTCCTATGGACGGGACACAGCCCACAGCCTAACTAACCCATGTGGGTCATTTTCCACGAGCTCTTGCAGTGAACACTGTCCTCAGCCTCCAGCGACCCTCGGTTCATGAGATCAACTTCTCTCTGTCCACTATGACGCAGTGCATACAAATTCCAAACCATCCTCTTATGGTGAATGACTCCACGCAGCATCTGCACGCTCAGAAGGCTGGAGTTTGAGGAACCCACTGGGATGAATGCTTGGCACTGCATGCTGCTGCTCAGCCTCAGAAGGATGAGTCACTGTGAGGATGTAAATGTGCTCAAACTCAGCACCCCTGGGCCGGGCTGTGTGGAGCCCTCCGGGGTGCCAAGAGCCACAAATCCCCTTTGAGAACTGGTTGCTCTAAGTTTTCACAGCAGCAATGGTGTGACTCCCATGTCTGCATTGGGTGGCAGAATACGTGCACACAGATCGGCCTACCAAGCCGAGCCCACCTTCCCTTGGAAAGTCTGTTCACAGTGCACGGTGTCCTGGGGCACAGGGTCTCCACCCGAGGAAACAGAGACCACACTGAAGGGAGCCTGTCCAGGAAGGACTTGGAGAGGCCGCGTGGGGACCTTGCTGCTTTGCAGTTAAAACGAGTGCCAGGGGCAGGGCTTGTGTGACGCTGCTGGAACCCACTGTGCTTCAGGGTGCTGAGCTCTCTTGGAGGCAAGACACCACGCTACTCTGCAGAGCACAGAAGCCATCTTCAAGCCAGGCACTGCCTGATTCCAACCTCCTGGCCCTGCTGGGATGGGTGACCAGCTGGCCTGAGCATCTTTAGTCACAAATGCAGGGGGCAGGCTGGCGCACCCCCTGGCCCTCGAGGAGCTTCTCCCATTGGCCCCAAAACTTTGTTATGCTTCCACTTGTTGGAAAATGAGCAGCCTGGCGATCTCTGTGGATCTTGTGATGCAGCTTCCTGATAAGATTCGTGCTGCTGCTTTTCCGGGGGAAAACCAGCCACCACACAGCCTCTCCCTGGAGAAGTCGCCTGGGCTGGCTTCCTGGACCAGGGAAGGTACCTCCCTCCCCAGACTGCACGTTCATAAGGCCCGAGTTTAAAGAAAACCATTAGGAGCTCCCTGAGTCCACAGGGTTAAAAGTGCACCTCGGGCTGAGCGCAGCGCTCTGGGAAGTCGTGCGTCAGTAGGTTCATATGTGATCATCATAAAAAAAACTCCTGGGTGCTGGGTCTGTGCTGAAATTCCGTGGTAGGCAGTTTCTCAGATGTGTTAGCCTTTGACGCCAAAAGAATAGTGTCCTGCATACACAATGGGAGAGACAGCTCTGGGAAGCCGCAGACAGATTCCTCTGCATTTCACACGTGGACTTTTCCTCTGCTGTTTGCTTTGTGTTCCTTTGCCATAATGAGTCTATTTAGGATTAAAACCACACCCTGAGTCTCCTTAGGAAGCCACCAGACTTAATGGTGGGCTGGGGCTGCCACCACAGTGCTCTCTCCATAAGAAGACTGGGAGATGAAAACTGTCTCTCTGCTCCATGTCAGACAATCCAGAGCAGACACAGAACCTGCAGAGCCTGTCTAGGGAATGTGTGGCAAAGACCAAAGTTGTCCCAGGACCTGGCTCCCTTTCCTTCCAGAGCAGCTGGACTATAATTTCCAGCCCCAGTACAGGGTGGGGCGTCCCGTGGATCTGTGCTCTGTCCACACTCCCTCCCACCTGCAGAAGTCGGGACGGAGGTCTGCGAGTCTGCACAGCGGGGCTTTGGGTCTCCCAAGAGGAAGAGCCGAGGCTGCACCTCTCCTGTCCTCAGGGCTAGATAAACCCGAGGGAAATAAACTTGTTCGGGGCAAGGCCTTGTGGTGCAGGGGTCTGTCCGCTCCTGCAGGTCATCTGCCTTCACTGACGTGCAGGGAAATGTAGGGCAGAGCACAAATGCAGCAGAGTGGACTAGTGGTGCACTCCTCACTGTACAGCAAACTGCCTTCTAAACAGAAGAATCCACACACGGTTAAAAGAATAATTTCTATTATTAAGTTTCAAAAAAGGTAGGGTTTTCAGTGTTTGCAACGACAGTCTGGGGTCTTCTGTGATAAGCATTTCTGCATTGTGAATTTTTAAGTAAGGAGCTTATGGGTCACAAGTACAAAAATGTCTCAACTAAAATTTCTTCCAAACCTTTTACAAAGAAAATACATTGAACTCCATCTATCACTTGCCCTATGAAGAATCAAAAGGCTTGAGAATTCAAAGTCTTCCACAGTAGATAAAACAGTCCCTTTCTTGTGGGTGGGTCACTGCTCGGTGTTGTAAGCTAGTGAAATGCACAAAGAGCTGATCCTGACTCCAAATGTTCCTTGACACAAGTATGCAGAAACCTCCAGTGCAGTCCCCACGAGTGCAGCCTGGCTGGAAGCAGGGTTAACCTCCAGGTAAACCAAGGTCAGCACTAATGTCTGCATGGATAAACTTTCCCTGTTAGTGAAATTCCTAGCTAACTTATGCTTCCTATTGTTATGAAGATACAAATGTTTTCCTATTCTCCCCAAGCCAAAGGGAACATCCTGGAAATATGAGAAACGTTTAAAAAGAACCCATTAGCTGAAATTGATGTTTCCTAGACTGATGGTGTCTCCACTGTGGCCTCAGGTTGAAGGCGGTGGTGGCAACGCTCCGAGTTGGCAGCACAAGCATCCTCATGATGACCTCTGTTGGATTCTTAGACCATGCTGCCTGTTGGTTCCTACTCGTTATCTGGGCAGTGGGTTGTGTGTGTGCACGTGTGTGTGTGTTTGTGTGTGTGTGTGTGTGTGTGTACACATCCATTCTGAGAGTCATCCCCCTTTTCTGTTTAGACTACTTTGTTCCAGGTTCTCTGTGGAGAACAAACAGCACTTCCAGGTGAGGCCCTGGGTCTCACTCACCCTCAACCTGCTACAAGTGGCTCAAAGCTTTTTAGTTGAGTCTCAAGAGCTCATCTAGAACGTGCACTGAAACCACTGAAGTTGTGAAGGTTGGCCCCAAGTCCATCTTATTAGAGGAAGAAGTACAAAAGAGAAAGAAGAAATAGCCAGGACGAAAATGAGCAGATTAGAACACCAATGACCACACACCGGAGCAAAGTTTGACAGTTGGCTCCAGTTGGCCAGGCTGGGTCTTGTGCCCTTGCCGGACCAGAGGAATGGGTGTGATCTGCCCCCTGTGGCTGCCCTCTGTGCCGCACATCAAGCCTGGCATAGGGCAGTATTCACACTGAACCGGTAAGTAAAAGAAAGATGGTGGCTATAATATTAAATTCTTGCACAGCAGACATCCAGCCATCAATCAGCATCTCTCCTTGGAATCAAGGTGCGTCCTGTCTCTGAACACAGCTATTGGGGCCATCAAGGGCTAAGACTGGCATCTCTCCAGGGTGCCTCAACTCTGCCTGGAATTGAGTCTTTTTACTTATTTAAATTTGTTTTGCATTTTGCCTATTGAGCTAGAGCTCATTTATAGTAGAAGCAATAAACAGATGTCGCTCAGTGCAGAAGAGCCTTAATCTTTCACACAACTTTAATTTTATTTTCCTGTTTAATACTCAGCAGTAAATATTGCAAAATAAAGACTCCAGCCCACACAATCCAATTTCACTAGAAACTGCAGAGTTGAGACAGAGGACACGCCCGTTGGACCAAACTCAACCAGCTGCACAGCCACAGTTCTGTGTCCAAATGCTCATTCAAAAACTCATTTAAAGGAAACAAGTTTCCAGAAGGAAACTTTTCCCAACTCAAAGAAGCATAAAAGACCAGTAAGAGTGTGGGAGGTTTAGCATTGACCTTCAAATGACCTTGAGACCACCCCCTGTCAGTGTTTCAGTATATTGCTCAGGGAAAGCAGGAAATACCCTGCTGGCTTTCTGGACTACAGAATGTGTCCACATCCATTTGTCAGCAGGCTTAGTGATCATAATCTGAAAATCCACAAGACCAGGAATGTACGCAAATGAGTGAACCATGCTATGAGGATTTTCTCAACAACATGCATCCCGAGTCATTAAAAAAATAGTCATATCCTTCATGTTCTCAAAGAAACACGAAATCTCCAGTTTTCTGGAAATACTTGATCCTATCAGGATTAACTTTTTAAAAATCAATTTTCAACTGAATAATTGAATAAGAGTTATTTTACTTCCCTTGCAACTGTAGTAGCAAGAATCCCTAAATATATATAGGTACATTGTGTAGTTCTGACAACTCCGGAGACTGAGACAAAATTGTTTGATATTAAGTGTTTGATGTCAGATTGGGTAGCATAGAGAGAACCTGTCCAGAATAAAAGGAGAAAAAGAGAGAGGAAATGAGAGAGTTGGGGAGGACAAGAAGAAGAGGAAGAATAGTCAGAGCAGAGAAGAGAGAAGAGAGAAAGAAAGAAAGAAGAATGAAAGAAAGATGGGAAAGAAAAGCAAACTAGCTAGAAGAAAAGAGGGCAGAGGGAAAGGACAAGACAGTAGGGGTCATGCATGTAAACACACTGTATTAGGGAACAATGAAGAATGCTGTAGATCATGGAAAGCTGAGAGCAAATGTCCCACTAAGGCGGGCAGTCTCTACTTATGCCCTGCTAATTGTTGACAGATAACATGAGCCAATGCGATCAAAACTTATGAACTTTCAAAACAGACTAAGATCTGGTCATCAACACAAAATTCTTATTATTTTTAATGCAAATGATATATTTGTAATGCTTCCTGCCAGAGAAAGACTTCAAATATGGAACTCAGTAAATCTTTGAAGCCATTTTTTTGAGCTTGGTTTTCTTTGCAAATATCTCCCAAAAGGATATCTTATTCCCACATTTCCTCACTTACTCACTCAACATTTACTGCACATCAGCTAAGCGCCAGGCACCTGCAAGGAGGAGAATGGGGTCCCATCACGGCCTTCTGATTGGAGGATGTGAAGTTAGACAGGAAGAGAACTGTGCTCAAGCATCGTATTCTCATTGGACAATTCCCGTCATGGCCTTCTGATTGGAGGATGTGAAGTTAGAGAGGAAGAGAACTGTGCTCAAGCATCGTATTCTCATTGGACAATTTCCTTTTAGCATATCTTGCAGCTGGTTGAGATTGGTCCAGTGGGCGTGTCCTCTGTCTCAACTTTGCAGTTTCTAGTGAAATTGGATTTGTGGGCAGGAGTCTTTATTTTACAATATTTACTGCTGAGTATAAAACAGGAAATAACAAGTCATAAACAAATGCATAAATTAACTAGCCATTCAGAAACTTTTTCTGAACTGTTAGCACAAGAAGACAGACAAGGAAAGCAGAAGCTACAAGGAAACTTGTGTTACAGGACAGGAGTCAGAGATAGTGTAAATTAAACATTTATGCACCTGCCTTATTTCTGATAACTGTGTCACTGTCTATTTGAAGACAGATCTATCATTACTAGATATATAGATATCACATCTCATCTACAGCTGCAGACACAGATATAAATTATATATTAGGCAGATGACAGGTAAGTAGATAAGAGAGAGGTCTGTGTATGCACATTTAGATTCATGTGCATATGTGTTTGTCCATGCTCTGAAGGACAGAAGTAGTAATATCACAATGACATTATGTACCTGTGATGGCCATATTTTAGTTCCAAAATACTGTTCTTCAAATAAAAAAGTTCAAGCTCCTTGGAGAAATGACTGATCTCATGACTATGTCAGGAAAAATACAAGATGTTCCTGGAGCACCCTGTGGTCTCAGAAAAAACCAAGTGCTTAAAAGGTGTGTGGGAACAAAAATATGTAGAAGTCACTCTGAAATAGCTACAAATAGTAGGACGGGGAGCAGTTTTAAGGACAAAATGTATAATGAGGGTACTGTATTGTAACCCAAAAAGACACTTACAGAAACACTTGTGTCCTTATTGGAAAAAATACACTTAAGAATCCATAAAAAGTAACATTAAAAATGACTAAAAGATCAAATCTTCCATGTAAAACAATTGGAAAGACACTCTCAGAGGACTAAAAGTTTAAAATTTTGCTGTATTCTCTTTTTCTCTCTCTCCCTATATGTCCTAAAATTGGTGGCCTGCAGTTTAAGGAAATACATGACCTCTGCACATAGTGAATATATTTCTTCTGAAGCCACTATTCATTTTCCACAGAGGAGAACCTGGATATTTAGTCTGGAGAGTCCTGGAGACACCTCCTCCTTCACCAAGTGGTCCAACTGCACAGAAAGTACCTGGATTGCAATGCACTAGGAAGGGCCCATCGCCTCTGGTTTTCTTCCAGTAAAACACGACTAACAAAGACACCCAACGGGTGATCCTGACAATTTGTTTGAAAGTTTGAAGGTCCTAAGAAGCAAAGGAGGAGAACAAAGTCATAGCACCTAAGTAAAATGCCAACTCTGGAATACAGCATTAGTGGGAACATCTCGAGTCAACTCAAATTTTAAAAAACTAGTTAACATTGTCCCGAAGTTTTGAGACCTCTGTGTCGGAAGTCCATGTTGCTTTTCACCTTTTTCCTAATTCCTCGATTATCTTGAGCAAACCAGAACTGCTGTAAAGGGGCAGTGCCCACACCAGGGAAACTTCCCAAGGCACAGTGACATGAAAACATCTATTTTCCCACCAGCACCTGCCCTGAAAACCAGCAGGAACAGCAGCCAGAGAAATGCCGCGTGGACAGAACTTGTGAGACACGGAGCAGAGAGCAGTGAGAGGAGAGAGGGTTCAGAGAGGAAATGGGGGGCGGCACAGTCAGTCCGGGCACCTCTCGGCCAGTGCCTGACCCCGCACCCACGTCTTCTGGTGGAGAGAGGGCCCCAGGGTACAGGGAAGGTTCACATCCCAGAACCCCTCACTGCAGAAGCCCTGTCTCTGTGTTAACCCAGAGGCTCTCTTCACATCGTGGGCTACTCTGCAGACTGAAGGGGGCTCCTGGGAACTTCTGCCGCTCAATTCATAAGTAGAAATCCTGAGACCAGTGTGGTGGGACAGGAGAGGCCCTTAGGTCACGGGGATGGCATCGCATGAAAGGACTGAGCATCCTCCTAGGACACAGGTCAGAGTCGGGGCCTTCTGATCCCCACCGTGTCAAGATGCAACGTGATGGCCACGCGCCAGCCAGGGGGTGAGCCCTCCCAGACATGGCATCTTATGCTGCCTGACGCAGGGAATTCTGGTGTGGCTCCCCAAACCGACTAAGTCAGGCTAGTGGCAACTTGTGAACTCGCATAGAGTGAGTGACTTGCTGCCATCTTGGACTTGAATCAAGTAATGAGGAAAAGCAAACACTTAGTGGAACACCTACAGCCAGGGGCTGAGCTGTGCCTCCCGGTAATGATCCCTGTGTTGAAGTCCCAGCGAACACTGTCTCAGAATAGGACTGTTTGGAAACAGACCCCGCAGTGAGGTAATTTAGAGGAGAAGAGATTACGTTTTTAGAGTGGGACTTCATCTAATACAAGGGGTGTTCTTAGAAGAGCAGGGGCTTTGGACACAGATACGTATAGAAATAAGATCGCTCAGCCGCGGGAGGACCATGGCATCTATGAGCCAACAGATAGGCCCCAAATCCGCCCTGCCCGATTCCTGACGGTGGACGTCTGAGCCCCGGATCGGTGAGGAAATAAACCCCTGGCTCTTACGCACTTGGCTGCAGCCCCAGAAGTCTAAGACGAGCGCGCTCTCTCGGCGCTGAGCACAGGCTGAAGGGCCCTGGTGCTCACGCGAGGCAGGATTCCAACGAGCCGCCGCCCTGTAGGCTAAACTGAGCCAGGAGTGCAGGGAAGAAGCACCAAGAATCCTGGTCCCCAGGGAGGGACCAGAGGGCTCTTCTCTTTCTTTTTAGCACCAAAGCAGCACACATTACATTTCCCAGGGGAACACTAGGACATCAGGGTGTCTGGCTCCTCCGGGGGCGTCCGCTGAAAAACCATTTCCAGCCTGAGAGATCAGAATCCCTTGCCAATGCCCTCGCCAGCACGGCAGCCAGCGGTGAAGGACACGCAGCAAAGCTCCCCTTCAGGACGGCAGGAGACGCTCTGTGCTGCAGGACGGGCTTCTCTGTCGGTTCCCACGGCAGCTCCTGCCCACCCCCCACACCCAGCAGATCCACCACGTGCTGTCAGAGCCAGGGGCGCCTTGTGCAGCTCCATTCAGACAGTCAGACTTCAGGCCAATTTGTAGTTGTGTCTCCAGACGAGCCGGGCCAACCCATTGGGGGATGCTGCCAAACAGACGTGGACACGACTAGTCAGAGACGCTTCTCTTCATTGCTTTTCTGTGGGGGCCGAGATGTGGCGGTGGTGGCGGTGTGACGTGAGACTCCCGGGACTGGCCCTCGGCAGACGCTGGCTGGCCAGCCCGCTCCTCCGAAGGGGAAGAGCCCGGAGATGCCTTTCAGTGCCGGTGGCAGGTCAGTGCCGAGCGTGGGCATGCCCCTGTCCCCAGGAGTGGCGGGCCTCGCTGTGCTCGCCTGTGTGGACATCCCCAGCTCGGGGTTCCGGTCCCTCCCCTCCTGCCGCGGCCCCCCACACCTCCGTGGTGGGGAATTCCTTCAGTCTGATCTAAACGCTCTCAACGCCGTGCTCGGACCTCGTAGTAGTTCCAGTTCACGGGCTCACTCTTGCTTTCTGGTTCCTGTAACTTATCTCTAGCTTGGAAGGCAGAACCTCCCTGCGCTCTGAGAAAGAGAGAAATCGGGAAGAACCTGCAGACGTCCCTTGGCACACTGTTTTACCTGTCCATGGGGGAGCACAACAGATCCAGCGTTTCCCGAAATAACTTGAGTGACGGCAGCCTAAGGCCTCAGCGGTTTGTGCTGAGAGTTTATTTATTCTCCGCGTAGCTCTCCCCGATTCCTTGTGCCATAGATTTCTTAAAACAAACAAATGTTTAAGGAAGAAAACCTTTAAGCCTCACAGGTTCATTAGATGCCAACCTGTGTTTATAGCGTGAGGACTGCTGGGTCAAGAGCCCTCTCTGTGACAATTTAATATGAACAAATTAGAAATCATAGCTCCTGTGACCTATTTATTTCACTTAAATAGGTCACAGATAGGTACATATCGCATCTTTTCTCTGGTATGAGAAAATGAAGATGTAAATGAGTCCTAGCATTGTATGTTATATATTGTGAAATAGAAAATGCTCAATGTAAAATAAGGTGAAAGGGGACAATGTTGAGACTGTAACAAAAAAGTAAGGAAACAAATTTTATGTATATGGGGGGTGGTAGGGTGGGTAGGGTTATGGCAAAAAATGAGAATTAAGTTGTGTCTTATACTGGTACAAATCCCCATTATGGAGTGCAATCATGATGTGTATATTTAATGTACCAATAAAGATTAAAAAAAAAAAGAAAAAGAAATCATAGCTCCTGGAGAGGCTGCACCAAAGCGGGAAGACTGTCAAAGCAATTCTGCAAAACTGGCTGGAGATCGGCACGGACTTTGTCTCTCTGACCCAGAGCCCAGCTGGAGTAGGGCGGCTGCCTTTCCTCTTGGAAGGAGTGTGGGAAATGACCTCTGCTGGCCACAGACCAGCCGAAACTCACCATTGCACTCTGCAGGGCACTGTTCTGTGCAGTGACAATGACGAGACAGCCCGAGATGAGGGCTCTCTCACAGGCTGAGCCGCGGGGTCCCCGTCCGACCATCGCTAAAAAGAATGCCTCTAAAATGGAGGGACAGTGAGGGCCCTGATGTCACTTGCTTGTTCCTTTTTCATGACGCCAGACATTCACGCAGCACGTTGGCATCTGGGACCGCTTTGCAGAGGCATTCAATGCATCCATGGCTTTTTCTTTTTCTCTGAGCATCCCCGCGATTTTGTTCCAGAATTTCCATCACCCGAACATCTCTGGGTCCATTAGAAGCTCTTCCTCCTTCCCACCTCCCCAGTGCCTGTCCCCGCACACTTCCGTGGCAGGGCGTCAGTCACTCACCCGTGTTGTTTTGTGGGTTTACACAGTCAGGACATTTCATATCGGTGGCTGATCCGACAAGGGGGGGGTGACTAGTTTAATTAATGTACCTCCATGTTTCCGGTTTCTCCGTGTTGCGTCAGCCTCGAGCCCGCCTCCGTCTGGTTATCCCGCTGTACGAACAAGCCACTTCCCACCCCTCTATCCTCGGACCGACACGGGAGTTTTTTACCATCGCTTTCAGTCACAAGCACCAGAAGTTCTCTACACACAGTGTCTTCCTCCTCACTGAGTGCCAACTGATTATACTCTAGTTGAAGGGAACAAAAGCTCCTACTTTGAGCCAACAGGAACAGAACACATATGGCACTTTCATTTTCATTGTATTCTTTTGTCCCGCACAGATCTTCAGTCTGAGACCAGACAACCGTCTGCATTTCAGGAGCCACACAATGCTGTTGTTCCCTACTATGTCTGGTATCCCACGGAACATAGGAAATGCTCGTTAAAGACCTGATGAATTAGAGAGTGAAACGAAGTTAATCTGAAGTTTATTTTCCTTCCCTGTCTCAGTTATCTATGCAGATACAAAGCACGTGTTTTGCTCTTGTATTGTGTGTGTGCGCTGGTGACCATGTGTCAGTCACTAAGCAGCTCCAATCTCAAGAATGTCCTGATGCTTAGGAGATTCCTGCTTTTCTAGTTTATACTTCTTAGAGTTCCGTTCTGAGCAGATCCTAAAAGATAGTCCATATTTAAGTATGCAAAGTAAGAGGCCACAGTGCTAGCAAGTGCGAAATTAGTAAGTGCTACACCAATAGGCAAGAAATAGTGAGCTAACGTGGCTAGACATGGATAGAGTAGCACGCTGCAGTAACAAATTTTGGCATCCTTCTCTTGAGTCAGGTGGGTGTTTTAAAAATATATTTCCAGGGCCGGGGAGTTAGCTCAGTGGTTCCGGCGCCTGTCTTGCAAGCACAAGGACCCGGGTTCGATTCCCCGGTAACCACATAACAATACTGGGTGTGGAGACCCACACCGAGCAGCAACCAGTACCACATACCACAGTGCCGGGCATGGTGGCTCACGCCTGTAATCCCAGCACTCGGGAGGCAGAGGCAGGAGGATTGTGATGTTAGTTTGAGGCTGAGCTCAGGGCCAGCCTGAACCACAAAACGAGACCCTGTCTCAAAAAAAAAAACCTAAAAAAAAAAATATATATATATATATATATATTTCCAATAGTTTTGGGATGCATGTGTGGTCATTACAGACTTAGGCTCCTTCAACAATTCTAGCTCTGCAACTTTACTGTATTTGTTTATTTTCTGTGGTATTGTTATTATGTATTTAGAAGTGAGACATCATGTCTGTAGTTATCTCTTTCTTCTGGAAAATCTCACAGAGCAGGATGGGTAGGAAGTGAGGAAAACAGGGCACACTGCCTTGATGTTACTTGGGTGGAGAACAAATGTTATACATGAAGCTCGTTCTTTGACCTCATTGATCAGACACAGGGTACATGGCCTGCGTCTGGCCAATCGCATGTGCATATGCACTACGTGAAGACAGGTAGGCTGGCCTTGGTTCTGAGAGCATGAACCCATCAAGTCTGCTGTTCATGACTGTATCTTGTCACATATCAGAAGGGAAATAAAGGACTTCGGCACTGAGTGACCACCGAACATTGGCAGCAAAAGTGCTGCACTGGGAGGAAATGAGAATATTTCACACGATGAGGCGGGCCTTTTTCAGTGATTTTTTTTTTTAATTCAAATCTTTGTTGGTACATTATATATACACATCATAGTCACTTTCATCATTGAGAATTTGTACCAGTGTATGATATGACATGACTTCTCATTTTTTCAGTTTTAAAGGAAAAGAAATACATTTAAATATCATAAGGATCAATCTGTTCTTTTTGATATTTTCTGAGATTTTTCACTATATCAAGAAGGACCTCTGTGGCTAAAATTTGTTGTTGTTTTTTTTTTTACCTACTAATCATTCTTCTAACAAAAAGACAACTCCTCTCAGTTCAGAGCTGCACAGTGATGGCATCATATTCTGCCTCTATTTCACTATCCCTATTGTGTTGTAAAGATGGGCCATAATAATAGATAATTTTCAAATGTACTCAATCATTATAGCAGTTCTTTCAAATGAAATATTTCATAAATAAGACAAATGTTGATATCGTGAAGTTTCTTGGAACTTTGAAACTTCCTTAAAATTATTGAGCATTAAAAAATAATGGAAGGGAAGATTCCTTGAACAATTGAGAATCTGGAAGAGAAAGCTGAAGTCGAGTCCAGGTTAATTTTAAGGAAGAATCAATGGGAAATTTTAATTGCTGCACTGCTATTTCTCACCTTTCGGTGTGCCAACTGCTATCATTTCATCAAAGAAGCTGAGGTATTTGAAGCCGATTCAGAACTGTGTTCGTCGCTTGCCTCATGATTCAGAGTTAAAATAACATAGGAAGTCCAAGCTTGTGATTGGAGACAGAAAGACAGATGATGTTACATAAGCACAAAACACACGAAATGCAAGAAGTTCAGGTAGAGAGGCAGGTGGGCCTCTTCTTGGATGGAGGCACTAGTTAGTGACGTAAGCATTAGACCCGCATTGGAAAAGTACTTCGTGTTATTATCTACAACATTCCCACCACGGAAAAGCCGAAGTCCTGCCCCTGCCTTTATCTCTAAATATGTTCAGCAGCATAAATGGTGACTTCCTATGCTGCATATTGTAATGGCGTGACTGTCGGTGGGGTGGGGCGAGCACTCTGGCACAGGGAACTGTGGTGAGATGGTGTCTAAGTTGAGTTCGGGACAGCAGAAGTTCACACGCTGGGAAAGAGTGTTTTCTTTTCAATTGTTTTCAATCTTTTCTATTATCTCAGAGAAGGAGACACCTGACTGGAGAGCGTTAGCACTTGAAAACTTCCCCAGGTCTCCTCCAGCAGACGGAGGATAAGGAGGGGCCGGAGGTCCGTACAGGGTGGCTCTCTGGCAGCTGGTTCCCATCCACCCTGGGTGCAGCTCCCCAGCTCCGGGCCCCCTAATCACAAGCTGTCTGCCCAGGCTTCACGACCCCTTCCCCACCAAGTCAGCCTTACAACCTGGAGGACAGGGTGCAACCTAGGGTGGCTTTTTTTTTTTTTTTTTTTGTCTTAAAGGATCTTATTTCCCAGACTTTCTCTCCAAAGCCCCAGCCCTGACTTGCTCTTGCTGCCTGAGGACTATGGAGGGTCTCACGCTGCACGGGGACCTGGAGTTGCCAGAGGTGAACTGACGCTTTATTCACGTACCTGAAATAAATTTTGGTTAGCATCAGAGGTATGAAAGGCTGGAGCTGGGCAGTGGACAGATCCCACCGCACTTATTGATAACAATTTTGTAAGTATACAACATATATTTCTCTAATTTCACCTACAGAATGACTTGAAGTATGAATTCTATGAAAGGACAACACCGAATCATTCTCTGACAGTGCTGTGCAGCATCTGCAGCATGAGTGGAAATGGTAAAGGTAATAACGATGGTGCAGGTTATATCTCAGAGGTGCCAGTATTCCACATTGTCATTCAGGTTGGGAAGGCGGAGGGACAGTCTTCCAGTTTAGGGAGGTTAGACATCTAGAATTTCTGTTAATCACCCAAAACCTTGCCCAGTGATTGGCCATGGGGTTAGGCTCAGCAGTACGTCCCTTGTCCAGCATGTGTATTCCACACCCAGCTCTGCAAAAAACAGTTTTGTACAGTAGTAAACAGTGCAAGACACAATCAGAGATCCGGGTGTTTTCCAGAGCATCCTGTGAAGGGGAGTGGAGCGGGCAGTGCGCGATCGGGCTGCGGCCGGGCTCTCTGCTTCTGCATATGGTTTTCCTTCTGCCCAACATCTGGAGCTTTCCCTGGGGACCTACACCCTCCATCCATCGTTTATTATCTCCAGTTGATTACTCTACCTCATTAGCCTCACAGCAGCTCCCAGGAGGAAAGAGGTCGTTGAATGGAGCTCTGAGGACGTGGTGATGAACAGCCTAGTCAGGAGTCTCTCCCTGGAGACCCCAAAGTTCAAGACTTCCTCCAGAGCGCCCCGCAGCCCTCCTCTCCAGGACCCCGTCCACACCGAGGGTGGCTGACTTCCTGGTTGCCCAGGCTGGGGTCAGATTCATCAGTGGACAAGGCAAAGCACCATAGACAACATTACCTTTTGGAAAACCATACTTCCCCGTGAGCACAACATCCGAGGCTTCCGGACAAGGGATGGACAGGGCCCAGGACAGCAGCCCAGAGTCTGGGTGGATGCAGTCAAACCCTCTCTTATACATCAGAAAACAGCTCCAGAGTTGTGAGGCAGATATAGCCAGTGATGAAAGAAATTAAATACAGTGAAACCACGGAGACATATCCTCGAATGACAGGACTGGGAGCTCTTTGTGGTTTGTCTCTGGTCCCGTGAGAGGACAACCACTCAAGGCCACCATCTGTTAGGAAACTTCATGTGGAAAATACACAAATACCAGCACATTTGGTTTGCCTGATCACTGGCCGTACACAGGCCCCAAGTCCCCTTAGCAGACTGAAATATTAATGATTGTTTTCCAGTTCAGAACTCTCTATCTGTTCTCCAAACCCAGCCTGAATTCTGGCTCACTTCGCTGGGTTTGGTCTTTCAACTTCAGTGGCCTCAGAGCTCCCCCCACAGATCCATCTGTCTATAACAATGAGACACCCCCTGAAGAATTCCTCTATCAAATACTGGGACCGTAGAACACGGGAATGTTAAATGAGCCAGAATTTAGATACACAGTGTATTTCCAGCAATGAGCAGAATTAGAATAGGTAGAAAATTATGCTCTGCAGATGCTGAGCCATTGTCTCCTCAGGTGATGAGCCGCTGGCTCCACATGTGTGTGTTTCTGTGATGACGAGGAGCTGGCAGCCAGGCCGCGTCGCGGACCTTTAGCAGGAGGGGCTTTCTGTAGCCATTGCTGAAATAAAGGTTGACCTAGTTAAGAACTCAGTTGCAGACTTTCCCACCTGGGCCAGTGGTGTGAACTTGCTGGGTTTCCATTCCTTGGGAGGGAGTGGGTCCCACCGAGTCAACTGTGACTACAGATCCTGTAGGAAGAGCTGTGCCTGGTCCTGGTTGTAACTATCACCCTGTGGTTCAGGACTTGATGATGCATTTTGATTTTCCACTCCTGCTTCTCTTTGCAAAGTGTCCTCCCCTGACCACTTGTTTGGCTGAGATAGTGGCATCTATTGTGTGAACTGAACAGAACATTTCAGCATCCAGGGCATTGCTGGGGAGACACATTGCACCGACCTACTTGTCCCAGCAAGACGTTCCTGCAGCCACCTTGTTTTAAGGAGGGCCCAGAGATGCTGGAATTGTTGGGTGCCCTAAATCCCATGGTCATCCAGCCTCCTTCCTTATGCCTGTGGGCAGCAATAGGATATCAATATGGAGTTGGCAGAATGGGGAGTGGCACGGAGTAGAAGGTGCAGACCTCACCTCAGATTTGCTCCTGAACTATGGGGCTGCTCAAGTTCTGCAGGCCTGGTTTTCCCACCTGTACAATAAAATAACCCCCCTCTGAGCCTACAAGTCAGAAAGATAGCATGTTATTGAAATGCATGACTGATGTGCTTTGAAAACTTTCCCTAACTTTTCCCTGGGTGCAGGGCCCCTGGTTCCCCTTTGACCCTGGCCAGTTGAGGCCCCAGATTAGACAGAGTGCAGTCTCAGCACTGCCCCAAGTTCACGGGTGCAGGGCAGCATGGAGAGAATGCAGCGAGGAAGGAAATACACAAAGTGATGTCTTTGTTGTGATGTGATCCTCAGCTCAAGGTCCTGTGCAGCCTCCTCCTTCCCTGTGTGTGTGGCGCACTGACGCTGGGAATGGCAGTGTCCCACGGGCTCTGAGTGTCTCTGGCCTTCTTCTTGTGCACTGCAAGAAGGTGAGGTCCTGGCTGCTTCCAGTCCAGCTCACCTCTCAGGCTGTGTTTCCTGAGAAGACCCTCAAGGCAAGATACGATGTCCCCTCCCGGGAAGAGCAATGCACTTGCCACTCACTGCAAGAACAGGAGGTGACAGCCCCACTCACCTCTGTTGGCGCATAGATCAGGCCATGTGTATCATCCACCTGGCGACACCTGCTGGATTTGGGGCCTGGGAACCCAAGCAAACCAATCAACATGAATGCGTGACTCTTGCTGTGCTGTGGACGGCAAGTGTATTGTCTCTGAGTCAGGAGTCTCATCTCTTCTGCTGGAGTCTATGAAATTGTAGTGGGCTATTTTAATTAGCTGGAGACAGGGTAAAGTCCTAGATATTTTGCAGTTCTTGGTAGTAGCATGTAATGAAATCATGACTTAATTTTATCTCCCACTGCTCCTTTCAAATTTGTTAAGTATATTTATTAAAAAGCGAGCAAACAGGAAAAAGAGGGAGCCAGGCAGTGAGGACACATTGTGTGGTATTATGAGTAGCACTACACATTGTGTAGTAAAAGGGAAGGTAAATGGAAGGCTTGCAGGGGTTGATACCATCTGCATTCTAATTTGAAATAATTATTCCAG